>JBBPBX010019393.1:10000-35989 GCA_038048925.1 Garcialebias charrua | reverse complement strand
TACATACATACAGTATATATACACACAGTATATATATATACAGGTAGTCCCCGGGTTACAACGGTCTCGAGTTACGACGTTTCACGGTTACGAACGCCCTCCCATTGAAAAGCATTGTTCGAGTTATGTGGTTTAAGCACCTTTACACCAGAAAATACTGAAACGAAACTTACTAAAGCAAAACTTACAGGAGGAAGGGAGGGGGAGTTTGACACGCGCGCAGTGGAAACTTGAGGGAGGGAGGGGGAGCTTGACGCGCTGGAAACTTACAGGAGAGACCGGAGCAGAGGAGGTCAGGAAGAGCTACTATGCTAACTCTGGACTGCTGGACCGCACGTGGAAATACAGATACCTTATTTTTGGGAGCGGAGGTTTACGAGGCAGAGGTTACAGCTGAGCAACGATCTAACATGCTAACAGATGTTGCTGTAAACGCTGTGAACCGCGTGAAGCTGCAGGAGCTCGGAGGTGCACGAGCTAACATGCTAACAGACGGAGGAAGAATTGACCAGCTCCCAGTAAGTAATTAACTCTATTTTTCCCCTTCATTATGGCTCCAAATGTACTGTATGAGTTTTTTGATAATTATGTAGGGTACGGTGTTAGGATAGGCGAAGTGCTTGGTAACTGTACAGTACCGTACATGTATGTGCGGCCAGTGTGTATGTGTATTTCGACTTACGACGATTTTCGTGTTACGAACGGGCGTAGGAACGGAACTCAGTCGTAAGTCGGGGACCACCTGTATATATNGCTAACATGCTAACAGACGGAGGAAGAATTGACCAGCTCCCAGTAAGTAATTAACTCTATTTTTCCCCTTCATTATGGCTCCAAATGTACTGTATGTGTTTTTTGATAATTATGTAAGGTACTGTGTTAGGATAGGCGAAGTGCTTGGTAACTGTACGGTACCGTACATGTATGTGCGGCCAATGTGTATGTGTATTTGGACTTACGACGATTTTCGTGTTACGAACGGGCGTAGGAACGGAACTCCATCGTAAGTCGGGGCCCACCTGTATTTAAATACTGTATTGGATTCAAGATCTCATATTTTGAACAATACTAACATAAATGATGACGATACTCTAATCAGTGTCATCCTAAGACACTGTATGTCTCTTATATGATTGTCTATTGTTGTTGTTGTTATCCACTGTTGTCATAACTCTTTGTAAAAAAAAAAATCACGTCTGTCTTGTAAATCGGCCAGTGGCCCTCACCCCAATAGTCGCTAAATGCTTAGAAAAACTGGTCATGACCCACATCAAAACAACCATCAACATTAACGAGGACCCTCATCAGTATGCATACCGCGAGAACCGATCAACAGAGGATGTCAACTTCTCTGTGGTCCACACTGCTCTCACCCACCTGGATCAGAAGGACTCATACGGCCGTATGCTCATTGTGAACTTCACATCTGCTTTCAACACCACGATCCCCCAAACCCTGATGGACAAACTATTCACACTAGGACTGGGCCACTCCATTTGTAACTGGGTACTAGACTTCTTAACAAACAGACCACAGTCGGTAAGAATCCACGACTTCTCCTCCTCCACCATAACCCTCAGCACTGGATCTCCTCAAGGATGTGTATTGAGCCCTCTCCTATTCACTCTGCTCACATATGATTGTGCAGCTACTCATCCAGGCTGTCATATTGTAAAGTTTGCAGATGATACAGCTGTGGTAGGATGCATCATAAACAATGATGAGTCCAGCTACAGGCAGGAGGTGGAACACCTGGAGAGCTGGTGCAAAGAGAATAACCTTCACATCAATGTGAAGAAGACAAAAGAGAGGATTGTGGACTTCATAAGGAACAAACACACCCATACCCCACTGAACATAAGTGGATCTGCGGTGGAAGTGGTCTCCAGCTACAAGTACTTGGGTGTACATGAACGATAACCTCAGCTGGAGCAACAACACCATCAGCCTGATCAAGAAAGCTCATCAGAGACTACTTCCTCAGGCGGCTGAGACGAGCTGGTCTGAGAAGCTCAGTCCTTACCTCCTTCTACGGGTGTGCAGTGGAGAGCATCCTGTGCTCCAGAATCAACGTGTGGCATGGAGGCTGCACAGCTGCAGAAAGAAAAGCTTTGCAGAGAGTGGTTGGAGTCAGTCTCCCCACTATCACAGACATCTACACCTCCAGATGCAAGAAGAGGGCCACCTGCATCATGAAGGACCCCACTCACCCAACACACACACTTTTTGCCCCACTCCCCGGTTGAGGAGCATTAAGTGTAGAACCACTAGACTGAGGAACAGCTTATACCCTGAGGTTGTTAGACTCATGAATAAATAACCAGCATGTGAAATATCACATCATGTTGCTGCTGATCTGTTTCATGTTGCTGTGTTCATTTGTGCCCATCTGCTCATACAGAATCATGTTTGTGCTGCTGTTTGGAGTAATGTTTTCTATGCTATTAGTGCTTAGGGCATTTTTAGTTTATGTTTTTCTTAGTTCATATCTTAGATGTTATTACTGTTCTTCTTTTACTTTGTATTGTTGGATGTAACTGGCACCCTGTGTACATAATCTCATTTCATCACATGCACCACATGTGGTGCGAATAACAATAAATATTCTCTGACTTGACTCTCTAAATGAGTCCCAGAGGCTCAATGGGATTAACCTGTATAAATAAAGGTTGAATGATTGAATGAAAATTTTGCTTTTAATTCCTTTTTGTTGAACTATTGTTGTCTCTACTTTATATGTTATCTGTCTAATATAGGTCTCTCTTGTAAATAAGTCAATGTGCCATAATTACACTAACCTGTGTAAATGAAGGTTGAATAAAAATCTGGCCTCACCAGAGGCTACTTTACTTTGTAATTGTATGCACTGTATATCTAGAGAATATTTTTTGTGTAACACAGTTTAAAAAATTTATTTGCATTTCTCTTCCTGACAGTATTGTTATCACCTAGAAGAGTGACTGAGCTGTTATGATCTTTGTGCCAGCATGCCTCCAGTTCAATAACACAGAAGTTAAAAGGAAGAAAAAAAAATCAATATTAAATTTTACAGTACACTACTGTGATTCACTGGCTTTGCAGAAATCAGCAAGCACGCAGCACTGGAAGGAGAGATTATTCTGAAAACACACTCGTCAAAAGTTGATAAAATAGTTGTTTCTGCACTTATTTTCAGGTGTCCCATTTACATGAATCAATCCTGCACAGATAAAATAAAGAAATGGTGCTCATGCAGAAGTAGCAGTATTAATATGCATCAAAATTGCACATTCATATATAATCATGCATAACTGCATTGATTCACCACCTCTGTCTTTATTCACGGTTGTTTTTTATTTTTATTTTTTTGCAATAAACCATTTCTGCACAGAACATTTTTAAAAGGGACAACAGGGTGTTGGCACCGGGATGTGTATAATGGTTTTCAGAATCTGTTGGAATCCTGGCAAAAACCAATGCAGATCTGTTCCTGTCTTTGATTTTATACGTCTACCTTATAATGTTTTGCTAGTTTTTTGATACTTTGTTAAAAAAAAAAAAAAAAAAACTTTCTTTTGTTTTTTTCTCTCTTTTGTTTTCTATTGTTTATTGTTTGTTTGTTTATTGTTTATTGTTTAAGGAAATTCTACCACTGCTGTTCATTGTTCTTTAGTTTTAGCAGGTCGCTTTCGTAAATGAGCCCTTGAGGTTCAAAAGATTTACCTGACTAAATAAAGGTTGAATGAATGTGCGATATGGCATAAAATTCATATCACAATACAGGTATAGATTGTGATGGGTGACGGTAATGATATATATCACAATATGATTTTGGTTTAAAACTTGCAATAGGAATTGGGTGTCCTTTTGCCATAATTACTTTTGAAAACTGCTATACCACAAAATAATCTCAATCAAGAAAATTCCACTACTATGTCCAGAGCGTTTTAAAATAATAAACAAATGAAGTACGCATTAGGCTTCTTTCTTGTAGTGCAAAACAGTGCAAAAGATATCAAATGTAGTTTTAGTCATATGTTTTAAACAAAATAATATGTTGTTAACTCTCAACAGTTTCCAGTTGTCACTTATGAAATGAACAGCAACAGAGCAGCAAGTGCACACTGAAAACAATTAACCCTCCAACACTCTAGTGGGCGTCTCCTTACGCGTGAAGGAGAGCTGACACAAAATGGCGACCAGTTTCCTCTGTGGCTTTGACCAGTGGGTCTCGCAATAAAATCACACAACACAGTGTTCTTTTCACAGATCAGAGAGCAGGTTTCTCTAAAGCTGACCAACGCTTATTTGAACTTTCAATGGGGGAAAAAAAAAACTTTTTGACGGAACACAGCGTTTTGCGCATGCGTCTGAATACGAAAACACTACGGCAAGCCAGCTGTAGTTAGCTTGTAGCTTTGCTACTTAGCTCTCAAAGAAAAGACTGTAACACCACTTACGCACTGTTTTTAACTTAAAAAAGTAACAATGAAATCTGACAACTCTGATTTTACACTTTAACACCACTTACACACAGTTCCCTTATCAGTCAGTACACTCAGTGCAACATATGACTATGGGAATTGCGCCGCTGCACGGTTCACCTGAAGTAATACATTCACGCTTTGAAAAGGCAGGTGGGCGTCAGCGTCATCAAAGAAGCCCCGCCCTCTTTGTATAAAAGAGGCTGACGACCAGCCTTCTATCTCTTTTATGCCCTTCACCTCGCTTACACCTGAACTTCGTGGGACTCTCTGTGACTGCATCGCTCGACAGGAGGTGAGCTCGCTCCCTACCCTGAGCGTACAGAGAAATTTCCTATGTACTGCTGGGTTAGCGAAAGCTAGCCCAGTGCCTTTTATTTAACCTTGAGGTTTTTTCTTCTCTCTTCACAGCTTCGCTTGACGGCGCTAACTGCGTCACTCGCTACCTAGCTAACAGAGTTAGCAGGCTAGCCAACAAGAGCAACTTGACGAGAGGACATCTCCGGACCACGTTAGCTACAGCTAACGAGCTCAACTCTTCTCAGCCATGGCTCCAGAGAAGGGAAAGCGAAAATCCAAAAATTCTAAGAAGACCAGCAGGCCAGCAAGCCCCAGCTCCCGAGCCTGCCCCAGCGGCTGCGGCTACTCCCTTTTGGCGACGGACACCCACGAGACCTGTCCCGTCTGCCTGGGGATGTTGCACGCTAAGACAGCGCTGGAATCCCCCGAGTCCTGCCCTCACTGCAGCCAGATGCTTGAGGCCGTGAGGAAGTGTTACGTGGACATGGTGGTCAAGGCCATGGGTAGCACTGCGGCGGCGCGGGACCCAGACCTCAAAGAGGTGCTCACTCCCACACTGGAGCTCGAGGCCGTTGAACTAGAGAACAGCGACCACGCTGACTGGAGGGGACAGTATGGACATGGTGGCCCCCGTCGGGGACTCCACCGTTGAGTTTGATACGAGAAGCCTGTTACACGCAGACGAGCTCTCGCTAACAGCCTCGGGTGAAATATCAGACAACGAAGCTGAAAACGAGGACGAGGGAGAAGACTAGGACTTCTCCCAGAGCCCGACGACAGCTCACCCAGAGACTGATGTCTCCATCCCCGCTCTGTTCGACCTGTGTCGCAGAGCGGCGGACACGCTGCGGATCAGCTGGCCAGAACCCCTACCTCGACAACAGGTAACAAGGTTGGCGGGGAACTACTTCTTTGCAAAGCAGCAGTCGGCCACGAGGCACAAGATGCCAATTTTTCCGGATTTCCTGACAGAGCTGACTTGCACCTGGGCTAAACCCAGGGCTCCCATGCTTCTGCCTCTCTTTCAGTTCCTCGACGTCGCCGGCATGGAGGCAGCAGGAATAGCCACCGTCCCACAGATGGAGGACACGCTGGCGGCCCACTTAGCCCCTAGAACATTGGGCTCCAAGCCAACTCTGCCCAGCAAGGCCTGCCATGCCTCGGCCTCCCAGCTCAAAAAATGTTACCGAGCTCAGGGCCTCGCGGTCTGCGCCATGAACGCTTCGGCCATGATGCAGGCCTACTTGGCGGAGAAGCTGCAGGAGCTCCAGCAGACAACAAACAAAAAGGATGCGGCAGAGATCCCGGAGGAAGCCCGTAGGATGACAGACTTTGGCCACCGGATGATGGGGACCGTAGCCATCGCTCAGGGGAGATGCATGGCTGAAGTGGTCATTGCCCAGCGCCATTTGTGGCTGACCCTAACGGACCTGCCGGAGGGCCAGCGGTACCCGTTCCTCCACAACCCGATCGAACCGTCGGGGCTCTTCGGAGAGGCTCTGGAACGCATCCAGAGCAGGTTGGAGCAAAGACGAAAACAAGCTGAAGCCCTGAGCGAGGGGATGCCAAGAAAAGCTTTCGCGCCCCCCAGAGACGCCAGTGGGAGCAGAGCCGTGCATCCTCGACACCGCTCAGCCACACGCCGTCCCCCGCAAAAAAGGCCAGCATTCGACGGGGAGCAACGGCCGAGACCCACAGCAAGACCACCTCAGGATGGCCAGGCATGGGCCAAGAACAAGTTTGTTCCTCGCCAAGCGGCTCCGCCGAGGTCTTCCTCAACGAACCGGGACCGAAGGCAGAAGTTGGCCTAACGAAACGGGACCACTTCTTAGTTTTACAGGTTTGCCCGCCCATGTGGTACGGGAACCCAGACTTTTAAATCCAGACTTTATGTGTGAAATTCAGCAAAAAGCTGGTGACATTTGTGTGTACACAAAACATGTTTCTGCTTTGTGTGTAAAAAAGACAATTTGTTCTTTAAAACACGAAAATAAAGTTTCAAAAGCACATCCTGCCCTGTGTCTTGACTAAAAAAAAAAAACAGCACAATTTTTATGAAAACAGTCTCGATAAAGGGAGAGGGCAATCACCCCTCCTCCCTCGTGAAACACACGGTGTCAGGCAAGACAATGAGCCTCAGCGGGACGTCAGGAATGTTGTCTGCCACAGGCAGACTTCCTGGCGACCGCTGGCGGACAGGTCAGCCCGTCCAAGGGCGAGCGGTGGGGGTCACTGCTCCCCCTCCCGCACCCTCGACACAGAAACAACCCAAAATACACATGCCCTACAGGCTCAGCGCAGACGCTCAGGCCTGGAGGGCATGTCGTCCAAACACGTGGGTCATGTCGACCGTCAGTCGGGACCTCCGGCTGCAGTTCCACAAGCGGACACCCCCGTTCACGGGGGTGCTGCTGTCCAACATAAACCCAGACCGTGCCCACGTTCTAAGGGAAGAAATATCCACAATGCTAGAGAAAGGAGTAATAAATGTTGTTCCAACCCACAATGTACACAAAGGCCATTACAGCAAGTACTTCCTTATGCCAAAACGAGACCAGGGCTTCAGGCCTATACTGGATCTCAGGAGCCTGAACAGAAGGATAAAAACATACAAATTCAGGATGCTCACACTGAGACAGGTAATCCAGTCGGTGAGACTGAGGGATTACTTCTGTACAGTCGATCTCAAAGACGCCTTCTTCCACGTGAGCATCCTGCCACGGCACAGAAAATATCTCCGTTTTGCCTTCGAAGGAAAAGCATTCGAATTTCTGGCCCTCCCTTTCGGATTAAAAACTGCACCAAGATCATTTACGAAATGTCTGGATGCAACCTTAACCCCACTGAGGGGTCAAGGGGTCAGCGTTCTAAATTATCTCGATGATCTGTTGATCCTCGGACGCGACAGAGCACAAGCGTAGCAGTACGGTACTCACAGATGGTGATGACTCACCTGGAGGCTCTGGGTTTCATCATAAATCTGCAAAAGAGCAATCTGATACCATCCCAGATTACCGTATTTTTGGGAGTATAGGTCAACTCCATTCTGTACAGAGCATGGCTCTCAGAGGCTCGGATTTCATCCCTCCACCTCTGCCTGACATGCTTTCAGCTGGGCCAGAGAGTGTCCCTCAAACTGTGCCAGCATCTCCTGGGCCTCCTGGCAACAACCATTGTCTGCGTGCCTTAGGCCTTGTTAAAAATACGCCTTCTGCAGATATGGCTAAACAAACAAATGTATCCTGCCTCCCTCAGACGGGCAGGGGGGATACTGATCAGCACAGAGTGCATAAAAGCTCTGGAACCCTGGAGAGCCCCTTCAGTGTTCAAGACAGGCGTCACGCTGGAACGAGTGCTGTCTCGAGTACTGATCACCCCAGACGCTTCAAAGACAGGTTGGGGAGCTTTCTGCAGAAAACAGCATACCCGAGTGGTCTGGAAACAGCAGGAGGCAAGGCTCCACATCAACTTCCTGGAACTGAAAGCTGTGTTTTTGTCCATGAAGCACTTTTACAAGAAGGGCCGATTACAAGACAACATGTCCTGATAAAATCGGACAACAGGACGACAGTGTCCTTCATCAACAGAGAAGGTGGGACAAGGTCCCGACCCCTCCTTAGCTTGACACACAAGTTGCTCACATGGTGCAGCTCCCGAATGTTGTCGCTGAGAGCGACACACATCCCAGGCAAGCTAAACCACGGGGCAGACGCCCTCTCAAGAGGGCCCCTGCTCTCCTCAGAATGGAGGCTGAACCCGAGCATCGTGGACCATATCTGGGCACGATACGGGCGGGCATCCGTAGATTTGTTCACCTGCAGCAGTACGCACTGCACCCTATATCATTTGATAAGGGAAACAGATGCACCGCTGGGAACAGACGCTCTGGCGCACAACTAGCCAGCAAGGGCGCTATATTATGCGTTTCCCCCGTCCCCCTGATTCAGGCGACGCTGGAACGTGTGCGCAGGGGAGCTCTCTCCCTGATACTCATAGCTCCCAGATGGCCACAGAAACCATGGTTCCCAGAAGGGATCTCACTGCTGTCAGGGACACCATGGCACCATGGCAGCTGACCCCATACAGGGACCTGCTGACTCCTGTCCACGGGCAGCTCCTTTACCCACGTCCAGAATTATGGCAACTTTGGGCCTGGCCGCTAAGAGGAACCGGCTGATGGCCTCCGGCCTCCCCGGTAAAGTCATAAACACGATACAGGGAGCGAGAGCTCAATCAACTCAGACTCTCTACGCTCGCAAATGGTGTGTTTTTGAGGCCTGGTGTCTAGAGAGGAATATTATTTCATATTCCTATGACCTGGTCCATCTCCTCACTTTTCTACAAGACCTGCTAGAGAAAGGCCGCTGCTTAGTTTCTCCAATGTAGAGGTCTGGACTGTCCTCGCTCGGACTGTCCAGACCTCTACATTGGAGAAACTAAGCAGCCCATCCACAGAAGAATGTCCCAACACAGGAGAGCCACCTCCTCTGGACAAATCGCAGCTGTTCACCTCCACCTCACGGACAAGGGTCACTCATTTGAGGACCAGAATGTGCAAATTTTGGACCGAGAGCACAGGTGGTTTGAGAGGGGTGTGAAGGAAGCTGTTTATATCAAGAAAGAACGGCCCTCGCTCAATAGAGGAGGAGGTCTGAGATTTCAACTTTCCAAGACTTATAACTCAGTTTTGGGGCTGATTCCCAGACGTTTTACACCGGATGGGAGCAGAGGTGTCTTGTCTGGGAATTAGACTAGCAAAGTTTTTTGAGAAGCCTCTGCTGTTGGGTTGTGAGGTGTGATTTGTCAATTTACATACAGTTGTGTGTCTTCTGTCAGAGACCTCAAGGAAACCCCTACTGTTAAGGTGTGATTTGTCAATTTACATGTATGTGTTACCTCAGCTTGCAATTTACATAGGTTGGTGCGTGACTCCTAAGACTGTTATAACTCCACGCGCACACAGTCTGTTCATAGAATTGATAAAGCCCTCTGGATAGAGGTCGAAACGTCTTCTGTAACAAATAAAGTCCAGTTGATCTTGTATTGAACACCTTTTTTGATTTTATCATGTCCTGGACGACTGAGAATCTTCACCAGCATGTTCCCATTGTCATATGTTGCACTGAGTGTACAGACTGATAAGGGAACTGAAAGTTATGCACAATAACTCACATTCCCTGAAGGAAGGGAACGAGGTGCAACACATGTTTGCCCTTTCAATGCCCAAGCTCGGTGAAGTGCACTTGGAGATAGAAGGCTGGGCGTAAGCCTCTTTTATACAAAGAGGGTGGGGCCTCTTTGATGACGCTGACGCCCACCTGCCTTTTCAAGGCGTGAATGCATTACTTCAGGTGAACCGCGCAACGGCGCAATTCCCATAGTCATATGTTGCACCTCGTTCCATTCCTTCAGGGAACGTGAGTTATGGTGCATAACTTTCAGTTTTCAACAACAACAACAACAACAACAACAACAACAACAACAACAACAACAACAACAACAACAACAACAACAACAACAACAACAACAACAACAACAACAACAAAGATAAAATCTGACAACTCTGATTTTACATCAGACAGCAGTATTGCGGTTATCCGGTAGAATACAGATCTCTATTGTAGGCTAAATGTCTATCATTTCTACCGTGTGCCATATATATTGTGCATTCCTACACCGTAACCACTGAAACAATAAAATTCACTTCACTTGTCAAGGGAGGAAATTTGCTGCTTTACAAAATAAAAAGTCATATCTCTAAAAACAAACAAACAAATAATTGTCTGAAGTGATCTAAGCTAGTGAGCAACCTTTGGCTACAATTTTAGACATCTGCAGTCTTTCTTGAATGGCACTGTGCTCAGTTTATCCAGCAGTCTAAAAAACAATTTTTAATTAGGGGATTTTTTGAAAAAAGCTTTCAGTGTGTAACTTTTATTACTTTTGGTATTTTAGTATGTAACATTTTTATTTCCATTGCCTTCTCTTATTGCTGTTGTCTTATTCTATTTTCATTGATTTATTGTTCCAGTTTATTCATCTTTTTTATCCTGTTAAGCACCTTGGTCAATGCAAGGCATTGTAGGAAGGTGCTATACAAAAAAAGTTTATTATTATTATTTTATTATTTTGCCCTGGCTGGTCTTTTAAAGTGTGGTTTCTCCTTTGTTTCTTAGTTCTGTAGCAGAAAAGAGGAACTACCACTACTAATAGCTACATAAGAATACAAAAGATGCTGCAAAATACCTAAAACTATTAACCTTATTTTATTATGAATACAAATACATTAAAAACTGGCAGAACAATGTGGAAAACAGGTAACGCTATATTAGGAGAAAAAATTACCATACAGACATACGTAGATGTGTTTCCAAATCCCAGCTTTAATCAATCTACGACTTCTCTCTCAAATAGTTTTTTTTCTGCTCTCCAACTCTTTTTTTCTCTCTTTTCTCTGTGTGGCTTTGTTTATTTCGCTCTTTCGCCTCAGTCTGATGGGGAGCTTTAACTTCAGCACTAACTCCCTGGGAATTAGAACCTAAGCCTGCTACACCTGTGTAACCCTCAGCAGGGTTTTAGTTATATATGAGTGTGTGCATGTGCCTCAGCAGTTGGCCCTGCTTAGAGAGAAAAAAATAACGCTTCAGAGGTCTGTACTTGCAATCGACCACCTTCTGGCCTCTCTGAAGCTTCCCTTGGTTCTGTGGGTATGGTGGAGTAATTGTTATCCGTTATTTTATTTTATTTTTTCAAATAGCTTTATTTCTTTCTGCTAAAATTTACAAAAGCTGTCCTAAAATAGACTAATTTATTTAGATTTTAAAATTTTCTAAAAAGAAATACTTGAAACATGCTAGAACCTAAAAGTATACTCAGGTAAACAAGCGGTATGCCGATTAGCGCTAGACCGATATGGAAATTTTGTCTATCGTTGATACCGATATTGGGAGGGGAAGGCTAATGCCGATAACCGATGTAATGGCTGAAAGTTTCTGAGCTTTGTCCACCGCTAAGAATAATGTGTATGTATTGTCATCATTGTATGTTCCCATACAATGGCAAAATTGGCTCTTTGCATTTAACCCATTCACCCACAGGTGGAGCAGTGGGCAGCTATTGAAAGCACCAGGGAGCAAGTGGGGATAATGTGTCCTGCTCAGAGATACCACGGCATGTGCAATGGCCGGGGATCAAAGCTGGGACCTTCAGCTCCCGAGTCGGCTGCCCTGCTCCTACAACATCTCTGCTAACCCATTCTAAGTAAACAGTTACTTATAAACCTGTTTTAACACTCTGAGTCTTGAAACAGTCTTCCTAACGTGCGTTCACATTTTCTATCCTCAACTATTCATCATAAACAGTGTTTCCCCTACCATTATACAAGCAGGGCACCCTGAAGTGTCAACAGAACCGAGAGCCTGGCCTACCACTCCCCCATCCCCCGTTGACAATTGCCAACCCTGACGTAGCACTACACTTGGGGTGAAAAATACCGATGTGCTAGCTACAAAGCTATGACTATGGAGATAGCGCTCCATTTCCCTCATGCGGAGCCCCCACCCCCCACATCCACAACCCCCAGCTCAAAAACTGTTGGTAAAAACAGCATACAACACAGACGTGTCTCTGTCTAGACACAACCGCCACCTCTGTCAACAAAAATCATGGAATATATGAGTGCCCTGCCAAGGCAAATAAAATATGGGGAAACAAAGTTATTGAGTGCATTACAAAAATATAAATTAAACAGAAAAAGTGCCCTTTCCTGTTCGTTGTTTAAATGTCAGTCACATATGGTGAAGATCTAATTACTATTGACCACAGTAGCATTTTATTTTTCTTTGCAGAGAAAATTTCAGATAAATAACGCATTTCAGTGAGAACGACAAAGATAACTTTACTAACACTGATATATCTTACCTCTACATTAGATTTATTGTTCTGGCTAAAGTTTTAGAAGGCAATAGTGTATGCTAGGTTAGCTAAACATAAGATTACTAACTTGAGAGGTGAGTAGCTAATGACAAGCAGGCTGGAAGATTGAAGATAATTTATTATTGTGGATTTGTTTTATTTCACAGATCAGTTACAATAAACTTACCATGCTCTGTTCAGTAAACTGTGCTACACAGTGTTGCTCGCTGCTTCGGCTGTGCTGAAAGTGAAACTTAAAGTGCATGGACATGACTTGAAAGTAGTCTGCATGCACCCTTTGCTGAATACATTGTACAATTACAGCTGGTTTCCAGTGTTATGGGGTGAACACTAAGTGTTAGTTTCGGCTCATAATGAGACAATTATCACCAATACGATAGGTCCCCAATCGTCTGTATCGGCCCAACATATTGGCCCCTACCGATATATCAGTCGGGCTCTAATGTCGATGTCCCCCCCTCTCCCCCTGGGGAGAGGACAGCCCCCAGAAACCCTCTTATCACCAGCAAACTGGTTGGTCTGCTGTAGGAGTGTACTGCTTGGTGGGGAAAACAGTTTGTATGTGACTTCTCAGATTGATGAAGCCCCTCGGATGGAGGGCAAAACGTCTCATCAAAAGAATAAACTGTCCAGATGACCTGACTGAACACTGTTGGGTTGGTAATTTGAGTTTGTTTAGCAAAAACAAAGTCTGGGCACCTCTTTAGTTCTTAGTAAAGTTGCTTCTACAAGCCACTGATTTTTAAGATGAAGTTCATCTGTTATTTTTGTATAGTTTCCATCTTTCTAACCTAGCTGTTTTTATTACTCTTTTTTAAATACCATTTTATTTTCACTTGTTATTCTCAATTTGTACGCATCCTTTATTATTTATTTTCTTTTTATCGTAAATATAATTAATTTGTTTTTAGGATATGAAATGAATAAAGATGTATTATTATTATTATATTGTCTACTGTTGTCTTTCTTGTCCACTGTTATCATCATTATTTGTTAAAATCAGGTCTCTCTTGCAAATGAGTCCCTGAGGCTCAATGGGATTAACCTGTATAAATAAAGGTTGAATTAATATACATGTACTGTATTGAGTTCTGCATAAGATCAAATTTTCTTAAGTTATTTCTCCCCCATCTTTTTTTTTTTTTTTTGCAATACCTATGCGTTTTCTCTCCTTTTCATTTATTTATTTCCTTCATTGTTTGTTGAGCTTCTGAAACTGATAACAAATAGGCCAACTCAGACTGGTACTAAATGACTTGAGAATCCCACAAGGCATAGAGACAAAGACTTGGGTGTGTGTTTTGAATGTATTCCTCTCCAAAGAGTGCAGACAAATGACTGTAGAATCCCACTCTGTGTCTGGACAGTGTATATGTATTAGATGTAGCTGTGCCATGTCTGGTTCAGCTTCCCAGTGGATAATGAGTTGAGGATATTTGCTTCAACTCTACAGGCTCTGTGGGATCTTTCCCTCATTTGCCATCAAATCACACACATTCACACACACACACACACACACACAAAGATGGTTGCATAACTCAGCAGGAAGACATCTGTGATATGGAGGCCTGTCCACTGACCCGCTGTGACACTGATCAAAACACATCCCAGTCAATTCTTTGGTGTGACAAAAACAGGAACGGGACTGAACTCTGTCCTAGTTCATTTATCTTTCACTTGTTTAAAAAATGCAATGAATTAGAAATTCACATTTGTTGGCTTTATTCTCACAGGTGTTCTAAAAGATTTAACTGAGCTGAACTTAATAGAGAGTTTTAGTGTGATCTTGGTACATAGCATAGTGAATTTTAAATAATTAAGCCTAAATTCATGACTAAAAGATTATTTTGCCTTCAAACGCAGTCACAAGTGTAAATGCGGATCCTTTTTTTCACCCTCCATTAAATTTAGTTGGTTTCCCAATCATAGCAACTGCTTCTTCACAGGGAAAAAGTTAACAGTGTTACCCAAACTGTGACGTCTTTTAAAGACACCAAATTAAGAAACAACTTTTTAAAAAGTTTGAAAGGCACGAGCTGGAAGTCAGGGTTGTCTCAGGAGTCAATCGAATATTCACACAACACAAACACACACACTAATCTTCAAACTGCCCTTTCTTCCCTTGTCATTATCTCATCATACCAGTTTCTTCTAGAGGACAAAAAAAAAGAATTTTACACTAGCACACATCATGTTAGACCTTGTGTGGTTTTGATTTTATCTACACATACATAAGAACACAATCACTGCTGTAGTTGAAATGGCACAGAATGAGTGCACGCTCTATTAGTGCAACAGAGGAATCATTGTTCAGAAAACTAACTGTGCGTCCAAAGAGAAGCTTCAGCAAGCTTTGAGATGTGAGCAGAAACCAGTATGAGCTAGATTAATAACCTGCATGGGTGCAAGATGAGCAACTTTACTGTTAAACCCAACAAAGTTAAGTCAGGTCCTCTGGACGGTTTCCTTTTGTCGAAACGTTTCATCTTTCATCCAAAAGACTTCATCAGTCCGAGGAGCCACAACAAACTCATAGCACCCTCATAGAGTGGGCCAACCAGCATCAGGGTGATCAGATGGTTTCAGGAGTTTTTGGGATGAAAGACGAAACATTTCAACAAAAAGAAACTGTCCAGAAGACTTGACTCAACTTTGTTGAATTTTCTACTTGGATTATTGAGCATGAATCAAGATATACAGTAGTCCCTCACTACTATTTTCTGGCCGACATCCTGCCCAAATATGATTTTGTTCTTTTCCTTGGTGATTTTAATATCCGCGTGGACTGCCCAGAAGAGCCCATCTCCAGGAGCTTTTTAAATATTATTGACTCTTTTAATTTTGTGCAGTCCGTGTCTGCTTCTACACATATTCTCGGACACACGCTGGACACGCCAAGGTGTTGAGAGGATCCGTTTTGGTGGCCTTAGAATCGCTTCTCTGTTTTTTGCAGATGATGTGGTCCTATTGGCTTCATCAGCTCGTGATCTACAGCTTTCGCTGGAGCGGTTTGCAGCTGAATGTGATGCGGCCGGGATGAGGATCAGTTCCTCCAAATCCGAGGCCATGGTCTTGAGCCGGAAAAGGGTAGCATGCCCTCTCCGGGTCGGGGAGGAGGTCCTGCCCCAAGTGGAGGAGTTTAAGTATCTCGGGATCTTGTTCACGAATGAGGGAAAACTGGAGCGTGAGATCGATAGGCGGATAGGTGCAGCGTCCGCAGTGAAGCGGGCGCTGTACCGGTCTGTCGTGGTGAAGAGAGAGCTGAGTCAAAAGGCAAAGCTCTCAATTTACCGATCGATCTACGTTCCCACCCTCATCTATGGTCATGAGCTTTGGGTTGTGACCGAAAGAACGAGATCTCGGATACAAGCGGCTGAAATGAGTTTTCTCCGCAGGGTGTCTGGACTCTCCCTTAGAGATAGGGTGAGAAGCTCAGTCATCCGGGAGGGACTCGGAGTAGAGCCGCTGCTTCTCCACATCGAGAGGAGCCAGTTGAGGTGGCTCGGGCATCTGGTTAGGATGCCTCCTGGACGCCTCCCTGGTGAGGTGTTCCGGGCATGTCCCACCGGGAGGAGACCCAGAGGAAGACCCAGGATACGCTGGAGGGACTATGTTTCTCGGCTGGCCTGGGAACGCCTTGGGATTCCCCCAGAGGAGCTGCTCCAAGTGGCTGGGGAGAGGGAAGTCTGGGCCTCCCTACTTAGGCTGCTACCCCCGCGACCCGACCCCGGATAAGCGGAAGAAAATGGATGGATGGATGGATGGACACGCTGGACTTGGTCTTGTCTCACGGTTTGGAGGTCTCCAATTTGGAGATATGCGACGCTGTGTTTTCGGATCATAAGCCGATCATTTTTGACATTCCAACACACTGTCCAGTTCAAGTGCGTGCTCCTCCTCAGCACTGTTGCGTGTTCAACTCCTCCTCTCCAGCCCTGTTCTCCTCCACGTTTCTTGGTCTCTGCGAGAAGAACTCTGAAGACTCTCTTTGTTTAAATATTGATGAACTGGTTTCCAGCTTCCAATCTGTTTGTTCACAAACACTGGACACGATCGCTCCTTTGAAGAGCCGGCGCACCAGACCTGCTCCCGAGCCCTGGCTGAGTGATGTCACGCACGCGGCCAGGCTCGAGTGCAGAAAAGCAGAGCGCAGGTGGAAAAATAACAAGCAGCTGCATGTTTCTTTTGATATTTTCAAGGAGAGCCTGTTACATTATCAACAAACTGTAAAAGCTGAGAAGAACAAATATCTTTCAGACATCATTTCTTCTAATTGTAACAACCCCAGAGTTCTGTTCAAAATAGGGATGCACCGATACCGATACCAGTATCGGGTATCGGTTCGATACCATGTGCGTTTACTCGTACTCGTACTCATAAAAGGGCTCCGATACTACAGGACCCGATACCAGTTTCATTTCATTTCATTGACTATGTAAGAGTTCAAATGTAAAACTTTTTTTTTTTTTACAAGTTTGGACATTCTTTAAGCCCTGAAAGTATGTCCAAACTTGTACAAAAAAATAAAATGCCTCTGGTCCGCTGCGGTCCTCTGCGCGCGCACTGAGCCGTGCGGCTTCGGCGTTCTCCTCCTGTGTGTCCGCTCCTCCTCTGAGTCCTCCCTTTCGAGCGACAGAGCGCAAGGTACGTGTTTCAAATGAGCGACCGGAAAAAAGACAGAGCAGGTCTTCTGTGTGTGTGCGCGCGTGTGTTTTTGAGGCGTGAGCTGCAGCAAACTCCGTTTGGCTGCAGGACTCTTCGTGTTGATGTGGGGGGTGCAGCGAATCAAAGCGCAGCCCCCCCCCCCCCACACACACACACACACACACTGCTGAACACATAAACAATCCCCCCTCCCCTCCTTTCTGACGGAGGCTCCAAGTTATTTCTGCAGGATTGAACGGAGTTCAGTGCAGATAAAGTCAGTGACAGCTGGGGTGACAGCTGAAATAAGAAGGTTGATTTTCCCTCTGGGGAACATGAATAAGTAAAGTTAAATAAAATAATAAAATCTGTAGTTAAATAAAACAGGTTTTTGAGCTGCATGCATTCAACTGGGACTTGTTGCTCTCTAAACTACAGTAGTTATTGAATCAAGTTACTTATGTAGGTAAACATAGATGTTTAACCCTTTAAAATACACTTGCTTGTTACTTGAAGCTGAATTGTTTAAAAACAGTTTGCACTTTTCAGAGAGCATTTTTAATAAACGTTGGCAAAATGTTACGATTTTATTTGATCAACAACACAAAAAAGTTTCAGGCTCAGGATTTTTTTTCACTTTAAGCCCTGTACTTTACAGATTACCAATAGTAATGTACTTTGTTTATTTATGTTTGAAGTGTCTAATGAAAATAAACAGTTTAAGTTAATTAGAATGATTTAAAAAAATATTAATTAGTACTTGTATCGGTACTTGGTATCGGCAAGTACTTTAATGTAAGTACTTGTACTTGTACTCGGTTTTCAAAAATCTGGTATCGGTGCATACCTAGTTCAAAACCATAGACATTGTTCTAAACGCTCCTAAGTCTGTTGGTTTTGACGCCTCCAGTGAAGTCTGTGAAAGTTTCCTTCACTACTTCACTGATAAAATTGTGTCAACCAGAGCTCTTATTTCTCAGCCTTCCTATGACCCCTCCATTCCTCTACACTGCTCATCTGTTTTTGATCAGTTTGAGCCTGTGTCCTTCACTTTCCTAGAGGACATAGTTGGTCATATGAGGCCCTCTGGTTCCCCTGCAGATTCCATCCCACCTCGTTTGTTTAAGGAGGTATTTTATACAATCGGACCAAGTGTCCTCCAGATTATTAACACCAGTCTTTCCTCTGGCATAGTACCTGAAGTTTTTAAACATGCATTTGTACGCCCTCTACTTAAAAAAAACAGGCCTTGACCCCTCTCTCTGCTCTAACTTCAGGCCCATCTCTAATCTTCCTTTTTTTTTTTTTTTTAACTCTTTATTTAACTTTTTACATTTTTACCATCCATCCATCCATCCATCTTCTTCCGCTTATCCGGGGTCGGGTCGCGGGGGTAGCAGCCTAAGTAGGGAGGCCCAGACTTCCCTCTCCCCAGCCACTTGGAGCAGCTCCTCTGGGGGAATCCCAAGGCGTTCCCAGGCCAGCCGAGAAACATAGTCCCTCCAGCGTGTCCTGGGTCTTCCTCTGGGTCTCCTCCCGGTGGGACATGCCCGGAACACCTCACCAGGGAGGCGTCCAGGAGGCATCCTAACCAGATGCCCGAGCCACCTCAACTGGCTCCTCTCGATGTGGAGAAGCAGCGGCTCTACTCCGAGTCCCTCCCGGATGACTGAGCTTCTCACCCTATCTCTAAGGGAGAGTCCAGCCACCCTGCGGAGAAAACTCATTTCAGCCGCTTGTATCCGAGATCTTGTTCTTTCGGTCATAACCCAAAGCTCATGACCATAGATGAGGGTGGGAACGTAGATCGATCGGTAAATTGAGAGCTTTGCCTTTTGACTCAGCTCTCTCTTCACCACGACAGACCGGTACAGCGCCCGCTTCACTGCGGACGCTGCACCTATCCGCCTATCGATCTCACGCTCCAGTTTTCCCTCATTCGTGAACAAGATCCCGAGATACTTAAACTCCTCCACTTGGGGCAGGACCTCCTCCCCGACCCGGAGAGGGCATGCTACCCTTTTCCGGCTCAAGACCATGGCCTCGGATTTGGAGGAACTGATCCTCATCCCGGCCGCATCACATTCAGCTGCAAACCGCTCCAGCGAAAGCTGTAGATCACGAGCTGATGAAGCCAATAGGACCACATCATCTGCAAAAAACAGAGAAGCGATTCTAAGGCCACCAAAACGGATCCTCTCAACACCTTGGCTGCGCCTAGAAATTCTGTCCATAAAAGTTATGAACAGAATCGGTGACAAAGGGCAACCTTGGCGGAGTCCAACTCTCACCGGAAACGAGCCTGACTTACTGCCGGCAATGCGGACCAAGCTCTGACACCGGTCGTACAGGGACCTAACAGCCCTTATCAAAGGGCCTGGTACCCCATACTCCCGGAGTACCCCCCACAGAACCCCCCGAGGGACGCGGTCGAATGCCTTCTCCAAGTCCACAAAACACATGTAAACTGGTTGGGCAAACTCCCACGCACCCTCCAGGACCCTGCTGAGGGTGTAGAGCTGGTCCAGTGTTCCACGACCAGGACGAAAACCACACTGCTCCTCCTGAATCCGAGGTTCGACTATCCGACGGACCCTCCTCTCCAGAACCCCTGAATAGACCTTACCAGGGAGGCTTAAGAGTGTGATCCCCCTATAGTTGGAACACACCCTACGGTCCCCCTTTTTAAATAGGGGAACCACCACCCCAGTCTGCCAATCCAAGGGAACTGCCCCCGATGTCCACGCGATATTGCAGAGTCGCGTAAGCCAACACAACCCTACAACATCCAGAGCCCTAAGGAACTCCGGGCGAATCTCATCCACCCCCGGAGCCTTGCCACCGCGGAGCTTTTTAACCACCTCGGCGACCTCAGCACCAGAGATCAGAGAACCCGACCCAAAGTCCCCAGGCTCTGCTTCCTCAGTGGAAGACGTGCCAGTAGGATTGAGGAGGTCTTCGAAGTATTCCGCCCACCGACTCACAACATCCCGAGTTGAGGTCAGCAGCACGCCACCTCCACCATAAATGGTGTTGGTCTCGTACCTCTTTCCCCCCCTGAGACGCCGGATGGTGGACCAGAATCGCCTCGAAGCCGTACGGAAGTCATTCTCCATGGCCTCTCCGAACTCCTCCCACGCCCGAGTTTTTGCCTCAGCAACCACCCGAGCCGCATGCCGCTTGGACTGCCGGTACCTATCAGCTGCTTCCGGGGTCCCACAAGCCAAAAAGGCCCAATAGGACTCCTTCTTCAGCCTGACAGCATCCCTCACTGCCGGTGTCCACCACCGGGTTCGAGGGTTGCCACCTCGACAGGCACCAACAACCTTGCGGCCACAGCTCCGATAAGCTGCCTCGACAATAGAGGCGCGGAACACGGCCCACTCGGACTCCATGTCCCCCGCCTCCCTCGGAACGTGTTCAAAGCTCTCCCGGAGGTGGGAGTTAAAGCTCCGTCTTACGGGAGACTCTGCCAGACGTTCCCAGCAGACCCTCACGATACGTTTGGGTCTGCCAGGTCTGACCGGCATCCTCCCCCACCATCGGAGCCAACTCACCACCAGGTAGTGGTCAGTAGACAGCTCCGCCCCTCTCCTCACCCGAGTGTCCAAGACATGCGGCCGCAGATCAGATGAGACGACAACAAAGTCGATCATCGAACTGCGACCTAGGGTGTCCTGGTGCCAAGAGCACATATGGACACCCTTATGCTTAAACATGGTGTTCGTTATGGACAATCCATGACGAGCACAGAAGTCCAATAACAGAACACCACTCTGGTTCAGATCAGGGGGGCCGTTCCTCCCAACCACACCCCTCCAGGTCTCACTGTCATTGCCCACGTGAGCGTTGAAGTCCCCCAGTAGAACAAGGGAGTCCCCAGGAGGCGCACTCTCCAATACCCCCTCCAAGGACTCCAAAAAGGGTGGGTAGTCTGAGCTGCCGTTTGGTGCATAGGCACAAACAACAGTCAGAGCCCGTCCCCCCACACGTAGGCGAAGGGAGGCTACCCTCTCGTTCACCGGGGTGAACCCCAACGTACAGGCACCAAGATGGGGGGCAACCAGTATGCCCACTCCTGCTCGGCGCCTCTCACCAGGGGCAACTCCAGAGTGGAAGAGTGTCCAACCCCTCTCAAGGAAACTGGTTCCAGAGCCAGAGCCATGCGTTGAGGTGAGTCCGACTATTTCTAGTCGGAACCTCTCAACCTCACACACTAGCTCAGGCTCCTTCCCCACCAGAGAGGTGACATTCCATGTCCCAATGGCCAGCTTCTGTAGCCGAGGATCAGACCGCCAGGGTCCCCGCCCTCGGCCGCCACCCATCTCACATTGCACCCGACCCCTTTGGCCCCTCCCACAGGTGGTGAGCCCATGGGAAGGGGGACCCACGTCTCCTCTTCGGGCTGTGCCCGGCCGGGCTCCATGGGTAAAAGCCCGGCCACCAGGCGCTCGCCAGCGTGCCCCACCTCCGGGCCTGGCTCCAGAGTGGGGCCCCGGTGACCCGCGTCCGGGCGAGGGAAAACTTAGTCCATTAATTGTACTCATCATAGGGGTTTTTGGGCTGCACTTTGTCTGATCCCTCACCTAGGACCTGTCTGCCTTGGGTGACCCTTCTAGGGGCATGAAGCCCCTGACAGCATAGCTCCTAGGATCATTGAGACACTCAAACCCCTCCACCACGGTAAGGTGGCAGCCCACCAAAAATCATTTTACAATAACACAAATAACACACTGAGCTAGGGGCACCGATATTTGGTTTAAAAAAAGGAATGTCAATAATACAAGATGTTGTACACAGTTAGGTTTCCTTGATCTTGTAGGCCAGCCATTTAGACCAGCGTTTGTTGTAAGAGTGTCCTTTAATTTGTAGAAGATGTGTCAGTTTTTCCATCGAGTGAATTTCCTCTATGACTTCCCGCCAATTGTCCAGTTTGGGGGGAGGTTTCTTTAGCCAGTTCCGAGTAATAGCTTTTTTGCTTGCTATTGATAGGATCTTGAATAGGTATTCATCTTTTTTTTGAAGCACTTCTCCAGTCATCTGTCCCAGCAGGAAAGTTCTGGGGTCCTTTGGGATGACATATCCCAAAATACTCCCGATGGTTTGACAGACTCCATCCCAATAAGATGCCAGCTTTGGGCAGGACCAAAATATATGAGTGTGATTGACATTTTTATGACCACATAATCTCCAACATTGCTGTTCTTCTCCTCTATATCTGCTGGTAATTTGAGGTGTGATGAAGAACCTAGTTAAGCACTTCCACCCGAATTGTTTCCATCTTTTGGAACTGGTAGTTGTCTGTTGTGTTTCACACATTAAAAGCCAATCCTCCTCTGTAATTTTTACTCCCAGTTCCTTTTCCCATTTTGACTTAATGTACAAGGTATTATTTCCATTATGTTTCTGCAGCCCTTTATATAGTTTGGAAACAGTTTTACTTGGGAGGTGAGTATGAGCGTTTGTAAAGATTTGCACAATAGTATTACCTTCTGGAGGGACCCCTTTTTTTATTTTGTTATCGTAATAATGTCTTATTTGAAAATATTTAAATAAATCTCTGTTCTCAAGGTTATATTCCCTTTTCAGTTGTTCAAATGTTTTAAAGGTGTTACCATCTACAAACTGGCATAATGTTGTCAGTCCTCTATCTTTCCATCCCAAAAAGGAAGAGTCTAACTCTCCTGGTCGGAAGTCAGGGTTGCAAGAAGGCCACATCAGGAGACCAGTGACATCTGTCAATTTGTATTTGCCAACTACTTCTTTCCAGATTAACAATGCGTCTTCAACTATACGATTCCCATTTTCGTCTGAAACTATTTTGCCTCCCAGACGTGTTTGGGGTTGTACCCTGTCCTGGCTAAGTTCAATCTGTTTCCACCCTGTCTCCATTTCTGGGGAGCACCAGCAAACCATACCTCTTATTTGGGATGCGTAGTAGTATTGTTTCAAATTTGGAAGTGCCAGACCCCCCTGGTCTCTATTAATTTGGAGTGTTTTAAACTTTATCCTTGGTCTGGTCCCGGACCAAATAAATCTTGAGATCAGCCTATCCCAGGCCTGAAACTGTGCGTTTGGTATCCTAATAGGCAAAGATAAAAAAAGGTATAAAAAACGAGGGAGCAAATTCATCTTTACTATTTCCATTCTAGTTGTAAAATCCAGTATTAACCTTGCCCAGACTGTCAGATCTTTTTGTATGGTTTCAGTAAGTTTATCAAAGTTTAAACTGAATAGTTTGTCCAAATCTTGGGGAATAAAGACTCCTAGATATTTTAGTTTTTTGGCATCCCACTTAAGTCTGTATGTCTTTCTTATAAATTTATTAGGTGAGTAATTAATTGTCAAAACTTGTGTTTTTGTGATGTTTAGACTGTAACCTGACAGTTGACCAAATTCAACTAGAGCTGACATGAATTTGTGGAGCGTTATATCTGGGTTTTGGAGGTATGCGATTACATGACATTCTTTAATTGCTCCAGAGTCCAATCTTTATGCTCCCTTGCAAATCGAAGCCCCCCCCCCAGTTAGCCTAAATGATTAGTAGTTTTCTTAGGGCTACACAGCTGTTCAGTCCCAATTCCTTGAGTTCCCTTCATATTGTGCATGTGGAAATGCTCTTACTTTCACTACTAACATAGGAGTGAAAGTGCTACTGTTTTTCTTTAATTTGATTTCAAAGTGATCGTCGATCACGATCATTCAGGATTTTTTTTCTGGCAACATTTCTTCCTAAAGACGATGGGTTCCCACTAACCTTCCAGCTTTTAATAATGCATTAGACAGTTCTTAACCCAATTTTAGTAGTTTCTGCAATCTCAGGTGTTTTCTCTGCTTGATGCATGCCAATAATTTGACCCTTCTCAAACAGACTGACATATTTTCTACGACCACACAATGTGGCTTTTGACATGGTTGTGAGAAGCAACTCATTGAACCAGTTGGGGTTAAATAACTTGTTGCTAGCAGTAGGCTCGTACTCCTCGTTCCAGTGAGCAATGACAGTGAGACCTGGAGGAGTGTGGTTGGGAGGAACGGCCTCCCTGATCTGAACCCGAGTGGTGTTCTGTTATTGGACTTCTGTGCTCATCATGGATTGTCCATAACGAACACCATGTTCAAGCATAAGGGTGTCCATATGTGCTCTTGGCACCAGGACACCCTAGGTCGCAGTTCGATGATAGACTTTGTTGTCGTCTCATCTGATCTGCGGCCGCATGTTTTGGACACTCGGGTGAAGAGAGGGGCAGAGCTGTCAACTGACCACTACCTGGTGGTGAGTTGGCTCCGATGGTGGGGGAGGATGCCGGTCAGACATGGTAGACCCAAACGTATTGTGAGGGTCTGCTGGGAACATCTGGCAGAGTCTCCCGTAAGACAGAGCTTTAACACTGGCAAACCCAGGGGAAAAAAAAAACACTAGAACTGCCATGAGTTTGTCAAAATGACAATTCTTCCATTAGGTGTCATGAGCCTGGGGGTGGATATCTTTGTTTTTGGGTAAACATCCCCTCCTGAGAATCTTCTCCCAGCATAATCTTCTCCAGTAGGTCAAAACAAAAGATCCCCCTCACACAAAGAACATTCATTTACATACATCCCCCACAAATTAACCACACATTCCAACAGCATTTCCAACTTGCTTCTACAGAGAGAGAGAGTTGTTTTCACCAGAGACTGCTCTGTAGGTGGGGGGGGGGGTTCTTACAAGCTTTGATCAAAAATAATGTTACACTGAATTTTATTTTTTTATTTTTTTTCATTCAACCTTTATTTAGTCAGGTAAATCTTATTGAGCCTCGAGGCCAATGAAACACATACATTAAACAATAAACAATAGAAAAGTAGCAAAAACATCCATCCATCCATCCATCCATCCATCTTCTTCCGCTTATCCGGGGTCGGGTCGCGGGGGTAGCAGCCTAAGTAGGGAGGCCCAGACTTCCCTCTCCCCAGCCACTTGGTGCAGCTCCTCCAGGGGAATCCCAAGGCGTTCCCAGGCCAGCCGAGAAACATAGTCCCTCCAGCGCGTCCTGGCTCTTCCTCTGGGTCTCCTCCCGGTGGGACATGCCCGGAACACCTCCCCAGGGAGGCGTCCAGGAGGCATCCTAACCAGATGCCCGAGCCACCTCAACTGGCTCCTCTCGATGTGGAGAAGCAGCGGCTCTACTCCAAGTCCCTCCCGGATGACTGAGCTTCTCACCCTATCTCTAAGGGAGAGTCCAGACACCCTGCGGAGAAAACTCATTTCAGCCGCTTGTATCCGAGATCTTGTTCTTTCGGTCATAACCCAAAGCTCATGACCATAGATGAGGGTGGGAACGTAGATCGATCGGTAAATTGAGAGCTTTGCCTTTTGACTCAGCTCTCTCTTCACCACGACAGACCGGTACAGCGCCCGCTTCACTGCGGACACTGCACCTATCCGCCTATCGATCTCACGCTCCAGTTTTCCCTCATTCGTGAACAAGATCCCGAGATACGTAAACTCCTCCACTTGGGGCAGGACCTCCTCCCCGACCCGGAGAGGGCATGCTACCCTTTTCCGGCTCAAGACCATGGCCTCGGATTTGGAGGAACTGATCCTCATCCCGGCCGTATCACACTCGGCTGCAAACCGCTCCAGTGAAAATTGTAAATCACGAAC
>JBBPBX010019393.1:0-5000 GCA_038048925.1 Garcialebias charrua | reverse complement strand
ATTCAGAGAAGGGAGGCCTGAGGACTTGAATTGAGAATCACAATTTTATATACAAATTATACTACAGTGGACGTATAATAAACCTTTTTCTTTTTAACCCTCTTTTGGTATGTGCGAGGTTATTACAGCCACCGTATTTATAGTCGCAGCGGAGAGTAGGGGGGCGCGGACCAGATTCTTCTTCCTGGGGGGGGCTTAACAGAAAATAATTGAGAAGCACTGCTATAGGGTGAGAAGCTCAGTCATCCGGGAGGGACTCGGAGTAGAGCCGCTGCTTCTCCACATCGAGAGGAGCCAGTTGAGGTGGCTCGGGCATCTGGTTAGGATGCCTCCTGGACGCCTCCCTGGTGAGGTGTTCCGGGCATGTCCCACCGGGAGGAGGCCCAGGGGAAGACCCAGGACACGCTGGAGGGACTATGTTTCTCGGCTGGCCTGGGAACGCCTTGGGATTTCCCCGGAGGAGCTGCTCCAAGTGGCTGGGGAGAGGGAAGTCTGGGCTTCCTTACTCAGGCTGCTACCCCCACGACCCGACCCCGGATAAGCGAAAGACAATGGATGGATGGATGGATGGATGGATGGATGGATGCAGCAAATAGCTCATAAACCACACCGCAGACTTTTTTCTTGGCATGAGAAGACCGTGGTCCTGAGCATCTTAGGAATTAATTTATCAGTGTTTCGCCCTCCTTGGATGGCATTAATCTGGTCTCTAGTTCTAATGCTATAAATCTTGGTGTTATTTTTTATCAGGACATGTCTTTTATCCCCCACATTAAAAACATAACTAGAACCTCCTTCTTCCACCTGCGTAATATCACTAAAATTAGAAACCTCTTATCTAAAAATTATGCAGAAAAACTGGTTAATGCATTTGTCACATCTAGACTGGACTGTTGCAATGGTTTGTTATCTGGATGTCCAAATACTTTAAAAGTCTTCAGTTAATCTAAAATACTGCTGCCAAAGTCTTAACTGGAGTTATTAGGCAAGGTCATATGTCTCCAGTTTTAGCTTCTCTCTCCATTGGTTCCCTGTCAAATCCAGAATTGAATTCAAAATCTTACTTCTAACCTACAAAGCTCTCAACAACCTAGCTCCAACCTAGCTCCATCTTATTTTCGAGATATTATTGTTCCATGTTTTCTTAGCAGAGCACTCTGCTCTCAGACTGCAGGTTTACTCACAGTTCATAGTTTCCAAAATCAGAATGTGAGGAAGATCTTTCAGTCATCAGACTCCTCTCTTGTGGAACCAACTTCCAGTTTTTGTCCGTGAGGCTGACACATTGTCCAGTTTTAAGACTGGACTCAAGACTTTTCCTTTTGATAAATGCTATAGTTAGGGTTGGCTTGTTATGCTGTCTTAAGTCAGAGTCAGAGAGTCAGAGATTATTTATTGTCATTTGCACCACATGTGGTACACGTGATGAAACCATATGATGTACACAGGGTCCCAGTTACAGCCAACAATAAAAATGTAAAAGAAAAACAGTAATAACATCTGAGATATGAACTAAGAAAAACATCAACTAAAATTGTATGCACTAATAGCATAAAAACATTACTTTGAACAGCAGCACGAACATGAGTCTGTATGAGCAGATGAGCAGATGAAGCAGATTAAGTTTAGACTACTAGAGGACAAATTGACCTAATTTCCTTAAAAGATGTGCTAAAAATTAAATAGTTTTCATTTGATATTGTTTCTATCTTAACATGTGATTATTGACATGCCACTGTGTATCTGTTCCTTCTAAACCCAGCTGGTTGAAGCAGATTGCCTCTTGTCCTGAGTCTGGTTCTGCTAAAGGTTTCTTCCTCATCAAGGAGTTTTTCCTTTCCACTGTCACCTTCATTCTTACTCAAGATGAGAGTTCTGGAGTTAAATTCAAAGCAGTCTGCTCCACAGATTAATAGTGTTAAATTATTATTTTTTATATATGAATGTTTCTGTTCAGTGCCCTGAGACAACTTGTGTTTTGACTTGGCGCTATATAAATAAACTGAATTGAATTGAACTGAAGTACCTTTGATTAAAAACCACCTTTAAAAAAACACAAAAAGATCTGGCTCATAGAAAGCAACAACATAAAAATATGTTTGTTTTAACATATGAGTAAAATTGATGTAATTGTTTGCTTTTACACATTCATCCAACGATGAGATCCATATTTACTTCCACTGAGAAAATGAGCCGTATCTTGTTTTTTATTACTTTTGTTCCCCAGCAGCAATAAGACCCTAACACACAGCAGGGTCTCATTACAGACATGAAAAGAGCAAAACTGTCAGTGGAGCATGCTTTACAGCTGCTCTAACCTCCATACGCCTCCTCGGTGGGATGTAAAAACCAAGACATCGGAGGTAAGGTGACACAGGCTTTGTGAGTATTTAAGTTAAAAGGTCACAGCGATAAAACAGACTAGAAGTGACATCGTCATTACAGCATAGCAACGCGTGAATAAAAACAGATTTTACACCTTTTTGAGGGGGAAAGCCTTGATGCTGGTCAAACATGCACCACTGACGATGATCAGAATGAAAACGAGCTGCTGCTTCAAGGCTTCATTTCCAACTTTGTCAATCCTGAAATCTGGTTTATGTGCTCATAAGGGTCTGCTTCTGCTGCATGAGCAGAGCCCCGGCTCAGTCTTGATGAGAAGTGTGATGACGAAAGCAATATCCATAGAGACAGCTCTGCTCGCCTGCATACTGACCAGTGACATCCCTAAAGTAGGAACCTATTCCTCACAACAACCACACGAGAAACATATAAAGATCAGACGCAAAGTCAGAAAAATGTGTTCATTTTAAGCAAATCAAAAGCACAACTTTAGGCACAGCTAAATATGCATCTAGTCAACATCAATAACAAATCTGATGTTTTTAATAATCACAGGGAGGGTTTAGTTGCAGGTTTTATGTCACGGTAGGACAAATATGAAGATGCAGCCATAGATACATTTGTTAATCTCAACAGTGCCATCATGTGTCCGGCTCAGCCCACATTAATTTATTACTCTATAAGAACAATGCCTTCTTACAGCTGCTCACAAGACAACAATCGAGCACAGCTGGACCACAAAACACCCACAACAAGTGCCAGGGATGACCCACTGACCACACCAAAACACCAACAAATAAAAAGGAATGATCCTCCTCTATCATGGGGTTGTGATTCTGGGAAAGTTTTGCTTTAACCATAAAACTACATTCAAAGATCCTTTGAGGGTCTCTCAATTATGTGGGTTAAAAGAGGAGGTCCAGAGGAGTTTCTCCACTGGTGGGCTTGGTCACTTGAAGTACACTCTCTGAGATATACCAGAAAAAAACCTCCAACTCCTCGCCGGCTCCATCACTCATTTGTGTAAAACAGACAGCAGATGCTCCGTCACCACCTGTTGAAGCCGCCTCCGTGCATCTGTTCACATCACGAGCACTTTCATTCATAAACTCACAGCCTGACCCGCTTTCTCTCATCTCAAACTAACACTTGTCTCGTCTTACCTTTCATTTGTGTAAACAGGATCTCTCTGCCAGAAGTCCTCTAGTCATGAAAGAACCCCCCTTCCGTCCTCTACTCTGCTGATGTATTATTATTTTCTCGTATATTCTCTTTGTGGCATGGAGGGAACAGCCACAGGTGGCAGGAGCTACACATGCAGCGGCCACACCATCAGCTGGACGCACAGTGAGGAGAGGTGGATGCTGCAGCAACATGTGGCTGCAAAACTGTTTCCTTTCATCTCCTCCTCCTCCTCCCTGTGTGGATGCTGGAGTTGGAAACTGAGTGGGGGTGAGAGAGGGTCCAGACAACACCTCCACCTCCTCCCATTCCCCATCTCCATTCAGAGCATCATCCCCCACCCACTCACTTGAGCCCCTGCTGACATCACGGAGCGTTCAGGTGTCCTTTTCAACGGCAGGAGATCAGGGCGAGGTTTGTCAAACACCAGCAGCAGATGTGTGTGGGGGGAGGACGCAGCATCCTTTGTCTGTCAGCCTGCTGGGAGACTGGGAAGCAACAGGCAGGAAGGTTTCACATCCAGATAGTTTGGTTTGGTTTTTTGTTTGTATTTTATTTAATTATTTGGCGGTCTCTGTGTTTTCTGATCGCTACCTTTGATCCTTCTGTTTTCTGTGAGAGGTTTCCATGACAATTAATGTGCATGGCAAAAATCATTTTCCTGCTGTCAGTGTAAGTGGTTTGTGTGTGTGTGTGTGTGTGGGGGGGGGGTTTGATGAATCTCAACATCCGCCTCTATATTGGATTAACCTGCAGCAAATAACATCCAACCCTCCCCCCCCCACACACACACACACACACACACTTTTTTCCCCCTCCCACTCACTCCTCTTTCTGCTTCTCAAGCCTCACAAACTCACTTACTGCCTCTTTTCCACTGTGACGGTGCGGATCGACTCAGCTCAGATCAGCTGGTTACAGGTTGCATTTCCATTGTGACCATTGTGACCGGTTCTGTAGGCGGGTCCAGATTCCAACTCGTCTTACCACCTGGTGGCAATTAAATACACTTTAGTAAAACATGCTGTGTGTGTTTCAGATGATTCTCCAGTAAAATAATCACAGCAGACCTACAGTCTGTTTACGTCCAGCTCTGGAGCAACAGTGTGCCATTAAAAGATGAAAGAGTCTGTTGCCTTCCATCGATGTAGCATTTCCATATAAATGTTAACAATTCATTCATTCAACCTAAAGAGGTATGAAACATATCTTGACTTTTGTTATGACACTTTAGTTATTTACCAGACACTGTAGATGGAGAATCTAGATTTAGCTCAAAATCATGACTTGAACTTGAAACAGGTTTCATATACAGGATGAGAATTTATTTTGAAGTTTCTGGTAAATAATAATAATAATAATTAATTCAATTTATAACGCACTTTTCATTACTGAAAATCTCAAAGTGCTACACATATATTGAATGCTACACACATTCATAAACCGGTGGCGGCAGACTACCATGCAAGGTGCTT
>JBBPBX010019392.1:12603-36343 GCA_038048925.1 Garcialebias charrua | reverse complement strand
CATAGATATAATAAACTAGATAAGACATCCCCGCTGTTGGCCAATGGAGACCGACATCGTCAGACGGCGGCCATCTTGCCACAGACAGAACGCCCACTCTTAACATGAATGTGAATGGTGCATTTACTATTAAAATAACCATAACTTGCTTAATTTTCAACCGATTTTAAAACGGTTTGGTTTGTTATAAATGTGAGAGATGTTGTTATAATATGGTATACTTAAGATGGACGTTCACATGAAAATAACGTTATGTAGACACTGTATTGCACTACACCATCCATCCATCCATCTTCTTCCACTTATCCGGGGTCGGGTCGCGGGGGTAGCAGCCTAAGTAGGGAGGCCCAGACTTCCCTCTCCCCAGCCACTTGGAGCAGTTCCTCCGGGGGAATCCCAAGGCGTTCCCAGGCCAGCCGAGAAACATAGTCCCTCCAGCGCGTCCTGGGTCTTCCTCTGGGTCTCCTCCCGGTGGGACGTGCCCGGAACACCTCACCAGGGAGGCGTCCAGGAGGCATCCTAACCAGATGCCCGAGCCACCTCAACTGGCTCCTCTCGATGTGGAGAAGCAGCGGCTCTACTCCGAGTCCCTCCCGGATGACTGAGCTTCTCACCCTATCTCTAAGGGAGAGTCCAGACACCCTGCGGAGAAAACTCATTTCAGCCGCTTGTATCCGAGATCTCGTTCTTTCGGTCACAACCCAAAGCTCATGACCATAGATGAGGGTGGGAACGTAGATCGATCGGTAAATTGAGAGCTTTGCCTTTTGACTCAGCTCTCTCTTCACCACGACAGACCGGTACAGCGCCCGCTTCACTGCGGACGCTGCACCTATCCGCCTATCGATCTCACGCTCCAGTTTTCCCTCATTCGTGAACAAGACCCCGAGATACTTAAACTCCTCCACTTGGGGCAGGACCTCCTCCCCGACCGTAAATTGAGAGCTTTGCCTTTCGACTCAGCTCTCTCTTCACCACGACAGACCGGTACAGCGCCCGCTTCACTGCGGACGCTGCACCTATCCGCCTATCGATCTCACGCTCCAGTTTTCCCTCATTCGTGAACAAGATCCCGAGATACTTAAACTCCTCCACTTGGGGCAGGACCTCCTCCCCGACCCGGAGAGGGCATGCTACCCTTTTCCGGCTCAAGACCATGGCCTCGGATTTGGAGGAACTGATCCTCATCCCGGCCGCATCACACTCGGCTGCAAACCGCTCCAGTGAAAGTTGTAAATCACGAACTGATGAAGCCAGTAGGACCACATCATCTGCAAAAAACAGAGAAGCGATTCTAAGGTCACCAAAACGGATCCTCTCAACACCTTGGCTGCGCCTAGAAATTCTGTCCATAAAAGTTATGAACAGAATCGGTGACAAAGGGCAACCTTGGCGGAGTCCAACTCTCACCGGAAACGAGCCTGACTTACTGCCGGCAATGCGGACCAAGCTCTGACACCGGTCGTACAGGGACCTAACAGCCCTTATCAAAGGGCCTGGTACCCCATACTCCCGGAGTACCCCCCACAGAACCCCCCGAGGGACGCGGTCGAATGCCTTCTCCAAGTCCACAAAGCACATGTAAACTGGTTGGGCAAACTCCCACGCACCCTCCAGGACCCTGCTGAGGGTGTAGAGCTGGTCCAGTGTTCCACGACCAGGACGAAAACCACACTGCTCCTCCTGAATCCGAGGTTCGACTATCACATAAATAAATAAATAGCATTATTATTAGTGGTATGAAAATAATTTATGCCAATTTTTTCCCTACACATGCAAATATTATGTAATATTAAATACATTATTACACAAACCTTGGTCAATATGTGTAGTTTATTTTTTTTAGATACATGAAAAGATTTAATAATCGGGAGATATAAATAAACAAACAGAAATAAACATCTGATAGTGTGACAAGACTCTCAGTCCCTCGGTGCAACAGTAACTATTTAAACATTAAAACACTGAAACATATAATAATAAACATAAGCATAAAATAGTAAAACTGTAACACTGTCCTGAGTTTTTGCATAGTGGTAAATGAGTATGAAAATTTACACCAACTCTAAAACTAAAACACTAAACATTTAATGAACATAATACTGTCCTGAGTTTTTGCATACTAGTATAAAAAGTAAAAAAGTACAGTATAACTATAAAATAAACTAAAGGTTCTAGCATTGACATTTGCAAAGTGGCAAAGCAGCATATGAGTTAATGTACACAGTATATGCATGAGGTAGTAGTTCATGTTGTTATAGAGTGGCATATGTGGTAAGGCACATTGGGCATCCTTAAATAAGGCTAGTCAAAGAATACTGTATGTGTATCAGCAGTGGTGTAGATATAAAAGTAGTGTAAATGTAAACAGTAGTAATAAATGTAAACATTGAATGTAAACAGTAGTATGTAAACAGAGAATGTAAACAGTATTATGACTATAGGCAGTGATGTAATACAAACATTAGTGCAAATATGAGTAGTGCAAACAGAATGAGCACATGACCGAGAGTTTAGTGAATAACCCGTTTGATGACACAGAGTCCAGTGTTAAAATCTTTGTGTTTTTGGAGCTAATGCCCTTTAAAAAGGACTGCCTTGGTGAGCTTCTGTCTCATGTTGCCACTCTGTAAACGCAAATTATTACGTCTATTGGAGCATCCATAGGCTGCACAAAAGTCAGGCATCTTGTCAAAGAGTATTTCTGTAAAACACAAAGCAGTAATTAGTGTTGAACATACCAAACCGCTTGGAAATCATGTGCAGCTTTAGTTCAGTTAAAAACAAAGAGCTCCTAGTGATCTAAGAATGCTAGGGAAATATTTGGAATACTAGCTAGCCCTTAATCAAAGGCTCTTGTTAATAGTCTGCTAATAAATACAGTCATGATCAAGATAGTCATTTAGACAAAAGATTAGTTTGTTTTAAAATAGTTATTGGTGTAATAAAAACAGAATTTAAATTCTAGATTCTCGATGAGTGTGACACCCAAAACACGAATAAAACCTTTTAAAAAAGACGAAACTGCTGTCTGATTACCAAAGAAATCATAGCCACGTTAATAACGTTTTTAAAAACATAAACCGTTTGTAAATCCGTCAAGATTACAGCGAGTTAAGTGTATTTTTGTTTGTATAAATCCCTCACCTCCATACGGTTTCCACAGCTGCAGCTAATGTTGCTGTCTGTGGCAAGATGGCTGCCGCTTGACGACGCCGGTGACTCCGCCTCAGCTTATCTAGTGTTTATTATATCTATGGGCTGACCAGTCAGCGCCCCGTCAAAGCGAAGTCACGCCCCCGGCCACCTCCCTACACCACCAATGACCACACGCACACTACCACAGCTGACCCCCTGCCTAAAGCTGGCAGCCGCCACAGGGCTGGCCATCGCAGGGCTGGGAACCTTGAAGAATAAAAAACTTCTTCTATCTGCCCCTTATTTGAAAAAATAAACTAAATTTAGACAGTCACTTAAATTAATCACCTTAATGTCCACTTAAAGATAGGAATAAAAAAAACATGTTTTGTGTTAGCAAGATTTAATTCTAACTTTGAAACTTATCCAACATTAATAAAACTTACCTCAAGTTGCCTTTTTGGACATGCATGCATATGTGTGTAAATTTGTACTTGAGAGGAGATTATTACAGCCTCATATAAAATCAATGACGATGAGGATATCGGAAAGATATCTGTATCAGCCGATATCCAGATTTGGTGATTGGGATCGAATCTGAAAGAAAAAAAAAAAAAGTGGATTGTGCATCCCTACTACCGGTACTTACTACTTGTACTACTATTCCTACTTCACGGTTTTTCACTTATAGCGGGTCTTCAGGTTATGCATCCCCCGCGATAAAGGAGGGACTACTGTACTTTTGATTGTGTATATTACTTTGTACATAAGTAGGCTATAATAAATTCTACAATAATCTTGTATCAGTGCTCTAAAGAATATGAGACTCAAATGTTGCCAACTTTAAAAAAGTTTGTACACTTTAAATTGAACTTGAGGGATGAGAGGTTTTGCTGTTGGTTGTTCTTTAAATTCAGGAGGCTGTGACTCTTAGAAAAGAGTCAAACCAGCAGGGTCAGGGAAACTTTCATTTGTTGCAAGCTCTGATTTGGACAATCACTGAGAGAGATTCAGGAAAAAGAGTGGATCAAAAGATCAACCGATGACCGTGTAGTGGGCATGACCGTGCCCGCTCTGATACACCTGTGTATTTTTGAACTGTTCCAGAGATGACCTTTACTGACCTCTCAGTAAAGCAAGACATTTACTACAAATTATTCCATTAGTTGTAATCTGAGAACATAGTCACCAAAAGAGACTATTGGCTTCTTTAATTTTATTCTAATGTAATCAAAAGAATAACATTTTGTCATTTTCATGATGTGTGCTTTTATGCTGTTATTCTGTAATGTGAAACATCACTGTGTCCACTGCTGTGTGAAAGTTGAGTGCTCAGGTCAAAGAGACCCGGCCGTTTTGTTTAGAAAGGCAGAAGACAGTTAATCCGTTGTTTTCAAAAGAATGACTCCAGTACTCTGTCTTTTCCAAAACATTTTCACTCTGCTCTGAATTTCACCTTGAATCTTGATAACAACAAGTGAACTCCTCGACTGGTTCTGTTGGACCAATCGAAAAGTGACAACTCCTCTCATCTCAGATCTTCTACTAAGGGTCTAAGTTTTTCCTAAAACAGTTAGTTCCTGTGAGGAAGGAGAGATGTGAACCTTCTCTTCAAGCTGTGGGACGTTTAGTCACACGCTAAGGACACGTCATTCAGTTAAAGGTGCTATGTGTAACTTTCTGTAGAGTGCAGAACTTAGAAAAATTTTCAACAGGCAAAGCATTCTGATCCCTCAGACAAACAGAGCTTGAATTTGAATTTCAGCAGAGCCTCCCCCTCAGAGCCATATATGGCTCTGAGGGGGAGGCTCTGCTGAAATTCAAATTCAAGCTCTGTTTTTATTGGCTGATTCAAATTCAAGCTCTGTTTTTATTGGCTGGTTAAGGACGGGTCACTCTGTGTTTTTAGTGTTTTTATAAATGCTGATAGAGAAGCAAGGGGACTATAGTTTTTTTCAGAGATTACTTTGTCTAACATCAGTCTGTCAGTAGATAGTGACAGAGTGAAGAAATATGTTAAAAATATATTGTTAGAAAAGTTACAGACTGCATTACAAAGTTACATAGTGCAGCTTTAAGGACTAATAACATGTTGTTATGAGTCCACTTCGAACCGAGTGTACAAGCTCAGAACTTTGTTTATTCCTTTCTGGAATAAGTTATCTTGAGCCAGAAACCAGGAGCTGACGCATTTTCTGATGACCAACGCGAAACCAGGAGACGTTGGAAGGTAAACGTAATAACCAGCTCAGATGTACTGGCCCCTGCAAGGACCCCGTGCATGTGAAAAGCTACAAGGTCTTCTTTTACCGGGCTGTCGTCAAAAGGTAAAGAGCTGTTTACAAACGTACCTGGAATTTAGCAGAAGTCGGATGGAAAGTGTCATTTCTGGTAACATGCTCAAGACAATTTCCTTTAAACCATCTCTCCATCTCTCCTCCTATTTCCTTATCCCTCTCAATCTATCTGGAAACTATATTTAAGCTAAAGAGCCACAGACTAAGTATAATGACATCCTGTATTTATGTCTGTTGTGTTACAATTTAAATGTGCTGACGTATTAAATTGCAAGAAAGTGAAATCATGTCAATCAAGTGTAATGGTGTTAATTTAGTTGATTTATTTTAAATAAATGGTAGTGTCTTTGACATACCAAACTAAGTCAATGTTCTCTGTCACTTAATGGCTTTATTTATTTATCCATCATAAAGATCACAGAAATATTGGGTAAACTGAAAAAGAAAAGAATCCGTGAAATTACTATTCAATCTGAATAAGTAATTAATTAAGGATAAAGAGGTCAGCTTAATACTGACCCCCCCTAAAATCCTTTACATCTGGGTAGCACCGTATGTGTTTAAAGACACAATATGGTGGTTACCCTCATGTTTGCTTCAACCGGAAAGAAGTTCCAGCAGGAGCTGGCATCAGAAGTGCTGACTAGAAGCTCTGATGGAAGAATAAAAGGACTGGCAGCAGAAAAAAGAAACTACAAGAGAAGGACTGAAAGGTAAATGAAAAGGAGCATATAAGGAAACTGAGAAAAGACTACAGGGAGTGGGAATGTTATAAACTTTCTGTATCATCCATCATCTTCTACTTGCCCACTTCCTTGCTCCGATGCAGTAAGGAAAAATCTTGAATCAATGAAAGCTTTCCAGTGAAGCTGCTCATGCAAAGAGTTTTGCATGGCTCCCTTTATATGAGCCACCTCGTTCCTGTTAGACTTTACTACGGTAATTAGGAATTTACATTTTCAAGGAAGCTTTAATGTTATTTCAAAGGAGGATTTAATTAGCAGTCTGTGTGACATTTTTACACCAATTTTACACACCTTCAGTAACAATAATCGCTTCAGGGACGTATGAAAAAATGTTCAAAGTACTGTACAGTTTTTTAATGAAAATTAAAAGAATCAATGTCAACAGTACAAATATTTTTGTTTATTCATGTTTGTGGTGAGTGTCCGTGGAAAAGCAATGAACTAAAGACTTTCAACAACCTTTGAACAATTTAATCCACTTTCATTAATTAAAACAAAGCATACTAAACATTTCATGAAGAAAATACAAGTTCATTGCATCACTTTGTACTGTATTTTCCACTGTACACGTCACACCGCCGTATAATTTGCATCAGTCCAAGTATGTCTAATAAAGTGAAAAATGAACATAAATATGTCGCTTTGCCGTATACGTCTCATCAATTAAGTGTCACCCCTGATGCGTTGCATTTGTTATGTGTCACTGCTGAAAACCCAGAAATATGGGCCGGTATTGTGCCAAAAATCGATTGGCTGCCAAATGGCAGCCGCGGGAGCATACACGGGAGAAGTTTAACAAGAATTCAACAAGACTAACACTTAAAAACAATATTTGTTTGCTCCAAATTATAGCAAATGTGCATTTCAGTCTGACTTTTTCTTAATAAATGCACTTTAACAGTTAAAACAGCTGCATTTCACCTGGGCGGTGCAGTAAAATGCAGCTGATTTGACGTTTGCTCCAGGAGTTCTGGATCGAGACGAAGGTGGCAAGCCAAGTGTCTCATTAATAGCCACTTTTAACTATTAATGAGACACTGGGCTTGCCATATTAGTCAAACGTTCTCTAGTGGCTGAAAATGATAATGTTCTATATTTTCCATGTCAGAACGAATGAAATCGTCAGATCTCAGCCAATAATTGGTTTATAAATTTGGGAAATAAAACATAAATGCATCGCTTTGCTGCATAAGTCACAGTCATGCTAATTTATGCAAAAAGGTGTGACATACATTGAAAATTTTCGTAATTAAAATATCATCCTTATAAAATTGGTTATATTGATTACACATCAGCTTTACAAAAGTTTAATAGTTTTTTTTTTTTGCCTTCATTTTTGTTTCTTTTGCTGGTTTCATGTGAGCTAAACTGTGCAACACTGCCCCACGATTTCCATCACGCCTGCTGTTTATGGCATTTAAGAGCACATTCACAATCTCCATGGCAACAAACTGAAATCCATAGAACACGAACACGAAATGCTGTAAATGTTAGCACATTTCACAATAAGCATTAAAAAGCTTTAGGTATGGCTGTGAAACAATCTGACCACAATTGAGGGCAAGACTTAAAAAAACATTTAAAGCAAGTCATTAGCCTTCAAATCATGTGTTTGAAGTCAGTCTCAGTCTACTACCACACCAAACTGTATGTAAACCTGACTAAGTTAGAGCCATTTTTGTACTTTTTAACCTCAATAAGCTGTGACACCCATCATCAGGAAATGTTAATTACAAGGTATTCCATTAACTTTACCCACTTCTAATTTTTCAGGTCATGGTGTACATGTCCAACAGTCACTGTGTGAGAGGTGGGGGACACCCTGGACAGGTCTCCAGTCCAACACAGAGACACCCTGGACAGGTTTTCAGTCAATCACAGGGACACATAGAGACAGACTAGACCAGGGGTGCCCAACCTTTTTTGAACTAGGGGCTACTTTTGAAGTTGGCGGTTTGCCGAGAGCTACTCGTCCAGTCTCAGTATCAAAAAACATAATTTTTCATCTCCCTACTCCTCACTTCTTTAAAGTAAATAAAACAGAACGTAATGTGTTGCTAGTTTTATTTAATTAAAGTATTTTATCAAAGTAAAAGAACACAATATTTGAAAAGCACACCATATTTTTTTTAAAGAAACGAATAAACAACTGAAAACTCCCTCATTTACACTATTTACAAAAAGTGACTTACAAAGGTGCAGACTTACAAATCTCCAACAACTATTTCAAACATCAATAAAACCTAAATATCAAAACTAGGCAGCTGCTCTGTGCAGCAGGATGGTGTGTCATCTGGTGCAAGCTGTATAAAATAAATGTGTCTCTACCTTAGTGGGACTTCTGACACTGAGAGGAGGAGGCCAGGGTCTCATAAGCGGGGCAGTATGAGGTGGTTGCGAGGCGCAGGCAGGTCTCCAGATGATCATCAGTCATTGTGGATCTGGTTTTGGACTTGATGATTTTCATGTGTGAAAAGCAGACTCACACAGGTAGGTAGATCCAAAAAGTGCTGTTAAGTTCAAAGCACATCTTCGGATGTTAGGATACTTTTCTTCTGACAGCAGACTCCAGAACTCTCCATTCACGCCAGGTGATGCTCTGGATTTGATCCCAATGTCATTTTGCAGAGTCAACACCTCATTTTCAACACCAGAGATGTCCAGCTGAAACACAGACACCAATTTGGACACAATGTCATCCACATCAACATTTCCAAAAGGATAACACATGTAGCTGGTAACAGGCTACTCATCAAACTGAAGAGAGAAACACTCGCGTTGTTCCACGTCCTTTTTTAGCTGCTCCTCCACATCAACAGCCATTCCCTCACATGGCTGTGTCACTGTTTGTCTGGACAACTGCACGTCTTTAATAGCAGCTACGATCTCACTTTTATTTTTAAAATCATGAAAAGGCACATCTGCAGCCTCAATAAACGCTTCTTTCATAACTTCTCCATCGCTGAAAGACTTCTTTGTTGAGCCAGGATGCAGCTAACACGGTAGGAAGCTATCTTTACCTTTTGTGCTGGGCCGAGTGAAGACCGATTGCTGGGCTGCGAGCTTGTTTTTATTTATTGAATTACAGATGAGGCAAATAGACTTCGAATTAGAATAAACAAAAAAAAAATCCTCCTCCCATTCTGTGTGAAAATAATAAGTTTTCGTTTGCTTGTTCGCTAGTTTTGCATCCATGTTTACTTCGCACCGATAGCTCCACTGCTGTCTTAAAGTCTCGTGAGTCACCGCACCCAAAACTCGCGAGACTATGTCTGTGAGCATACAAGATGGGGAGGGCTGAGGAAAGCGTTTCTGCGCATTGGAATATCATCACCCCTCCCACCCCCCACCTCCACCACTTCTGTCAGAGTTAGAATGAAGCTTAGCAGCGGACATTTCACCTTGTTAACAGCTGACAGCCGACTCGTCAGCTGTTAAGACAGGTTGTGCTTCGCGGGCGACTGGGAACCAGCTGGCGGGCGACCGGTCGCCCGCGAGCGACTGGTTGGGCACACCTGGACTAGACAAACAACCATTCACTATCTCACTCACACCTAGAGATAATTTAGAGTTACCGTACCAATCAGTCTAACATGCATGTTTTTGGTTTGTGAGAGGAAACTGAAGTACCTGGAGAAAACCCATGCATGCACAGAGAGAACATGGAAACACCACCCAGAAAGGTCCTCGGCTGGGATTTGAACCGGTGACCTTTTCGCTGAGAGGCAACAGCTCTACCAACTGCACCACTGTTCTGCCCACAAGGGAAGTCCAAAAGTCACCATAATTTCTGGACTATAAACTGCTTCATTTTCCACACATTTTGAACACCACGGTTTATACAATGCTGTGACTAATTTATGATTTATTTATTTCCTGACAGGCTAATGAGCTTCATGCCGCAAAAACATTTAGCCTCGTCACACTTGGATGCTCACATAGCTGCCTAGTACACGACTCTCTTTAGAGTGGGTCTTTCTGACTCAATGAGACTGCCTGTACAAAGAAAGCTCAAAACAAAATCTGACCAATGAAATCACTGAATAGGTCACAGTGGACCTAGGCTACAGTACTTTTTTTATTTACCAGTCGTGTTACAGGCACTGTTAAGAAAAAAAACAATTTACTGTACATATATGTGTATGTTTGTATTTGTGTACTTTGTATATATTTATTTAAAAGTTTTAAAAAATCTGTACAAATATCTCGTTACAACATGGACACTGCAGCTTGTAGACAAGTGTGGCCTGTATACAGTATGTATAAAATGTTTTTCTTTTTAAATTTAGTGGGCACAGCTGATATTCAGGTGCACTCATTAGTCCAGAAATTATGGTAATATGTTGTAGACGTGGGCCTACATTTAATTTTTACTTTCTGTAAGTTTAAGTAAAACCCACCCCAAGATTCACGAGTTATTTTGCTGACAGACACACATGCGCACATAGACACGAGTAAGAACATGATCTTTTGCATGCATGCATGATAACTAGTTATAACTAGTGAGTTATTCAGATAGTTTCACGGCTGAGTCAGGCTTGCTGTTTAGTTCTGAAGGTGCTCTGCATGAAACAAACTGACATTTACTGCAGCAGTCAACTTGTTCACTGGAACTGGAAACAGAACATACTTCCAGTCAGTCTTGTGTAATAATGTCCACGTGTCAGCACCCAAATGTGTCAGTCACAATTAGTAAAACTTTGGCTGATTTGTACATCTCCATATAGATCCTGATCCACCATTAAAGTTTTCTGGTCCTGTGTCTACAGACAGAAGAGACAGCACTTTGGAGGACATTATTTTCCCACAATCCTCCCAGTAGAATCCAATTACAGCACTGTTTAGAGATCTGCTAGATTACAGGGTATCTAAAAAAAACAATCAGAGTCTATCTGATTCCAGCTTTAGCCGGAGACACGTTGCTGTAATGAAGTCTCCTGTTTCGCCTGTTTCTCTGCTCCAGCCTCTGTTTGGTCTCTCGGCTCGTTGTTATTATTTTCTCTCTGTTTTTACTTTTCTTGTGTCTTTTATTAGTTTTATCTTCTCTCAGAACGGCTGCATTTGCTCTTCTGTTTTCACCCTTGTTGCTTTTTCTCACTTTACCTCTTCCTCATCTACTGCCACCCCCCCACACCCCCCATCCTGCTTGACAGCGCCGCATGACATTGCCGCTGGGGATTACTGCAGCGGGCCTGAAGGTGGTGCACGTGCACAAAAAGATGAGTGGGATAAGCATACCAAGTGTTTTTTCCTCCACATCAGTAATGAAAATATCACAGGAGAGCCAGTGGGTGGTGGTGACCTTTGGAGAATGCTGCATTTTCGCCTCGCTTGCTCGCTCTTTCGTGAAATGCCCGGCCACCCGTCTCACGGCACCCCGTTCCTCCGCCTCTGGGCACTGCGGCTCAGAGAGCTCGTGGATCTATAAATAAATACTATAAATACTTTATCACTGTCTGAAAAGAGGAAGAGAAAAGATGGAGCTTCAGCAAATATCTGTAGAAAGATTACAAGATTAGCTTCAGTCAAGTCGACGGTTTTAAGGCTGCATATTATATAACCTTATGAGATTTTTTTTAACCCTATTGCAAAAACTAAAAATGAACAAAGAGTAAAAACCACGTCTCTTTTTCCTCTTTCAGGCATGCGTTTATCCACCTGCTAAAAGTCAAATGTTTCCCATCAAAGATGCAGCGGCAGCAGCTTGTAGCTTTCATGATACGGCCCCTGACTGCTGGTCCATAAACAGAGAACAGATGAATGATTATTGGGACCATTATGTTGAAATGTCAGCGTGTCCCTGCGCCGCACAAAGAGAAGCCTCGCAGCACGTCCTGTCGCTGCTCCTGCAGGTAATGAATTGTTCCAGCAGCAAAGATCTCTCACACCGGTGACAGAAAATATATACAGATATCTGCTTACAGTTTACATATGTGTGTGTTACGTTCTGTGTGTGTGTTTCGTTCTGTGTGTGTTGGATGGATGGGATTACAAGAAGATTAAGGAGCAATGTTAAAATATGTTTTATGTATTAATTTAAAGTATTAAAATAATTAACCAAGCATCATTATCAAAAGATGCACTGTTGAAAAAAGTTTATTCTTTAGATTAAATAAATATTTTTTGTTAATTAAGTGTTTTCATAGCCCCAAATGGTTGAAAAAGTTGTTCCTAAAATATGAATACATCATTTGTTTTTAAAAATCAATAATTGTGAATATAAAACTTGTGATTTTTTTTCTCATTAACAATTAAGTCAGTTCTGAAATAAACAAGTTATGAGTCATAAATCATAAAATACTTTCCTCAAACAAAATGATTAATTTATATGTTGTTATCTAAGAACCCTCTAATCCATTTCATTTCATCTCATTTTATTTCAGTAATAAATCACCATCTTGTAATCTTTTCTAATCCACTTTGCTCTAATCTCGTTGTGTAAGACGTCTGTTGGCGATCAGTGACCTGAGCAGGTTGCTGCTCGCTTCTTCTCCTGCTGATCAGCAGCTTGTGATGTTGATCAGAAGCTACATCTGTGAGACAGGGCAGCTCCTAAATGACCGCTGATGGACATGGGGGGTGTGGGGGGTAAATCCATCCCAAGAGAGGCTGCACTTTTCTTTCTGTTTCTACTTTTACGTTTCAAATTTCCTGTCTTTTAATTCATTCTGTTCATTTTTTTCTCACTTTAAAGTGAATGATTAAGGGTGTGTCACAAACGTGTCTCCCAGTCCAGCAACGCCAAATAAATACAGTACAGTAGTTTTGTTAATCCTCATGTAGAAAACATTTAATAATACAACATCACAGAGTTTCCTCAAATTAATTCTACAGCAGTTCTGCATCTTGACTTCATCTAGAAAACATTTAATAATACAACATCACAGAGTTTCCTCAAATTAAATCTACAGCAGTTCTGGAACATCTTGACTTCATCTAAGATACTCGTTACTGTTCAACCTTCTCCACGTGCACAGCAGAACTTATTGTGCATTTCAGGCCTTATCCCCGGGTATTTATCCTCCATTAGTATGTAATGATATTCATGAGCTGCGCCCGGCGTTGGGCTGCGTGGTTCTCGTATGTTTTGTGCCACAGATCCATTCAGAGCCTCCTCAGGCCCATTTGTCTGACGCCTAATGACCGAGGTCGAGCTAATCCCCCAGAGGGGCGCACGCCGCTCTCTGCTTTGGAGGGGACGGGCTCTGATGGGAGCTTTGAAGGAATGTCACAGTGGTGTCTCACTTTGTTGCCTCTGGCTCATCATAACACACACACACACACACACATACATCTTTCACTTTCCATGTTTTTGTTCCAACACACATTCATAAGCACACGCACGCTCTCCGGGGCCCTCACAGTGGGGGCCGCAGTAATAGGCACCCTGCCATCTGGAGACCCTGTCCAGGGGGCCATAAACAATAGAGGCCAGTCAAAATGGCGGAAGACATACTCAGTGTACGTGTGTGTGTGTGTGTGTGTGTGTGTGTGTGTATGTTAGCAGATTAACTGCAGATCTTCTCCATCTAAACCAATGTTTTCTCACCCCCTGCATCCACCCCGGGGCTGTTGGGGACCACTGCCATCAATAGAACCACAGGCCCATAGTTTCTGAATAATGTACACACTCATTTATTCCACCACCGAAAGTGTGTGTGTGTGTGTGTGTGAGTGAGTTGGTGCTACAAACATCAGGTTTGTGTCTTTGTGCATGTACTGTACAGTACTGTGCACACTGACAGCAGCCTTCACTGTCAGATTATCAGTTCTTTCAGTTCCCAACTCTAAAGCATATTTCACCTACACATAACAAATAATAAATTACAACATTATGTAAAAATATACATACGTTTTAAATTTTATTTAAAAAATGGATAGTTTTTATTTATTTATTTGTTCCAATAATATCAGGACATGAGCTTAAAAACCTCAGCTTTACGTTGACGGCGACTTTTAAAGTCTTTTACTGTGATTTTAAAAACAAGTGTACAACCAGGGACATTCTGTTTACATCTACAGTCTTTGGGAGTTGGTTTTTACTGGTTTTAATGGGTATCCACTCAGAGTGCTGCACTTGCAACCATGGAAGCCACTAATTGGAATAAAAAAAAATTGCAGCATAGACGCCATGCTGACAAGAACGAGCATGCTGCTTTGTATTGCACATATTTTACGTTTAAATCATGATATTTGTTTGTATTATATTTAATGCTTAATCAGTTTTTGTATTTTACAGGATATTAACTAAAGTGTTTTACATTTACTATCATATCTGCTGCTGTGTGTCCTGAGTGGCAGAGCGAGCGTTTCCGTGCACGTTGCTTGTCGACGTGCTAATTCAAAAACAGCAGCAGCTCTTTGTAATATCAGAATCAAACATGGAATCTTTGGGCTGATTTTCTTTAAGGTGCAGAATACTAATAACCATTTATCCTTTGTCCCTTTTTCTATGCAGCCCATGAAAAATAATTGTCATAACCAAACCCCCTCCACCACCACCGCCCACCCCCACCTTCCCCTTAGCCTTTTATGAAAATCAGATCTAGAGAGTGCCTAATTAGGCGTGATTCACGGTAAAGGAAGGGGAAAGGGAGGAATGTGAATAAATTGAGAGCAGGATGAGGAGAGAGCAGCGACAGACTGGTGATTAATGTGAAGGCTGTGATGCACATCAACCGGAGACAAATGGAAAGAGGTTCGCTTTGCAGGATACGAGGGACACGGACTGGTTACATTCAGGATTTTAGAGCACACGCCACAATATTTAAGAAACACTTGTTGTCTGCATTACTCATGAAAAAATTAAAGACTATACACACAAAGATTAGAAAAGTATTTAAATACATAACATTCTGATTCTTAATTATTTTTTATTCCATGTACAAAAATGACCCTGAATAAGAGAGACAGTCTTTAAGAAACAGTCACTCTGGCATTATACTGTATATACCAGAAGAATCAATCCTTAAAATGATGACAGAGTAAAATATCACAAACAGAAATATTTGTTTTGGTAAAGTCATCATGTATTTGTGGTTGGATCGTCTGCAGCAGAAGTAGAATATTAAATCAAATTTGAAACAAAAAATCTGTTTAACTGAAAACTTTTTATAAAATAAATCTTTCTTACTCCCCGCAGCACATCTCACCTGCTGAATCTTCATCTTCAGAGGGTCACATGACCTCTCACTGTTCTTCTTCTTGCACAGTCTCTCAGTTAGTGAGCACCGTCTGGTATCCATCCTCTGACCTCTGACCTCTGTTTTCAATTATTTGTTTATCTGAGTTGAATCAGGACAGTCACTTTAAAGGGGGGTGAATATGCAGCCACTTAATTTATATATTTTTTATTTATTTATTTGGAATTATTTTGTAGAAATGTTATATCATTTTGTAATTGAAGAGGGGAATATTTATTTAATTTTTGTTACAAAGGACTGGTTTATAATAGGACTAAAAAAGTAAAACAGCTGAGGGGCTGAAAGATCAGGCAGATACAGAGCTGTGTCACATGACACAAAACAAAACTGTCAGATTGAGACATTTTTTTTAAACATGCGGTTTTCAAACCCCATAATACATTACATCAAAGACTGGTCCATCCCAAAGATTCAGTCCCCCGGCACAAACAGAGTAAGATTGTGTATGTTATTCAGTGTCAGGAAGGTGATCAGTCTTACATCGTGGAAATTAAACAACCACTGACCAAAAGGATGACCCAGCACAGAAGATCAACATCATCAGGTCAGGACTTTGCGGTCTACACTCATCTCCAGGCCAGCGGTCACTCTTTCAGGCATGAAGATGTTCACATCCTGGATAGAGAGGAACAATGGTTTGAGAGAGGAGTAAAGGAGGCCATCTTTGTGAAAAGAAACTGTCCTATGTTAAAAAGAGGTCATCACTCAGCCCCTTGTGAATAGCAAGTGGTAGGCATGTAACAGTACGCTAAAATCACATTTTGGTTTGGTTCAGTATCAAGGAGGGCTCGGTTTGGTACATTTTTGGTACAAAAAAGACAAAATAAAGACTTACAAAATGGTTATTTTGGAAAATATGCCAAATTAACAATACGTTTGTATAAAAATAAATAAAAGCAACCCATTTGGATGATATTTTAAATAAATAGCACTCTTTACAATAAATAAACTATACTAACAATAATAAAAATCTTAATAAATACAATAACAGTCAGAACCAGAACAATAAGCAGCAACAGACTGTTTACAATCTAACTAATCAAGTTTAACATTTTTGTCCAAAAAGACCAACTTGTCCACATTTTCTGCCAAAAGCACAGATCTATTTGCAGTGAAAATCTCCAGCGGTGGAGAAAACTGCTCACTAACAACAGTAGCAGGAATAAAGAGGTAGAGCTTTGCTAATTTTGCAGTGTGACTGTATTTTTCCTCATTACTCACAACCTCTTCTTAGACAAGCTCCCACTTGTCCCTGGAAACTTTCAGAGTTCAGTCATCACAGACTTCTTAGCTGCAGGTGATCTCTGGTGGATTTCTCTGAAGAGGAAGAAGACTCAGGTGTTATCTCTGTCCCAGACTGGAAATAATACACAAAGAGGTAAAAAAAAAAGAGTTAATAAGATTATAATGTTAAATAAAAAAGTTAATTAGATAATAATAATAAAATAACAATACCTCTTCTTGAATGGTCATAATTTCTGTTATGAGGTGATTGACTCTCTCGCTCATCATCATCATCATCATCATCATCATCATCATCATCATCATCATCATCATCATCATCATCATCATCATCATCATCATCATCATCATCATCATCATCATCATCATCATCATCATCATCATCATCATCATCAGGGCAGGGCTTTATTCTGGTCCAGGGCTTGTTGACAATATCAGTTTTAGCTTTTTCATAAAGTTCTGTTCCAACTGTTTGGTGGAAGTGTTGACGCGATGGATATTGTAGTGGTGATCAATAATTTTAAAGCCAACGCATCAACAACAGAAACGTAGATCCAGAGCTTTAAAAACTCCTACATCTTGTGTTGTTGCTTTGGACTGATCTGAATTACCTGATAAAGGTTGTTGAAATGCTGCTATCGGTCTTTGCACCAACCAAGCTGTTATTCTGTAGAAGAGACGTTCACGTTCAGATGATGTTGTTTCACGCTCATTAACAAGTTAGACGTGTTGCCTGCTGCAGATCCAATCTTCGTGAAACAACGTTGACACACAGCTTTGGATTTGTTCACTAGTCTTTTAACAAGAAAGTCAGAATGCTCCCAAACAGGAGACAACAACGACATGCTAGGCTGCTAAGGCTACGCGTGCTGCAAGATAATAGTGCCGTGCTGAAACACGCTTAGGAACTTTAGTTCTGCAGCGCATAATCTCTCGTTAATAAAATTTAATGAGCGAAAAAATAACCGAAACGGTACACAGGTGGACCGAACCTGAGCGAAAAAATAACCGAAACGGTACGCAGGTGGACCGAACCGAACGTGCCGTACCGAAACGGTTCAGTACACCCACGTCTACCATTACACCCCTAGCAAGTGGCCATCAGGGCACTAATGAGCAATTGTTAGGCTGGTGGTCCTCCTTCTGATTTCAAGTTTGATAAACAAATCAATTCTGTTCTGCAAAAAAGCTTCTTCCAACTAAGGCAGGTAGCTAAGCTCAAGCCAGTGTTGTCCAGACCTGACCTCGAGAAGCTGGTCCATAATAATAATAATAATAATGAATTCAATTTATAATGCACTTTTCATTAATAAAAATCTCAAAGTGCTACAAAGTGTAACAAAGCAAAGATCAAAATAAAACAAGTGATAAAATCAAATAAAATCAATAATAATATCGACTAAGATCAAAGATAAAATCATGTGGATGCAGATTAGGCTTGCTTAAAAAATAAATAAAATAAAACAAGTGATAAAATCAAGTAAAATCAATAATGATATCAGGTAAGATCAAAGATAAAATCATGTGGAGGCAGAATAGGCTTGCTTAAAAAGAAAAGTCTTTATGCTGCTTTTAAAGTCAACCAGTGACTGTGGAGCTCTCAGGTCGTCAGGGAGGGAGTTCCACAGGCGGGGGGCAGCCACACAGAATGCTCGGTCTCCCATGGTCCTCAATTTGGTCCGAGGAATATGAAGGAAATTACTGTTCTGTGATCGTAGAGACCGGGTGGATGAATATGGTGCAAGAATGTCCTTTAGATAGTCAGGTGAAGTGCCGTGCAAGCATTGATGGGTAATGAGAGCAGTTTTGTACTGAATTCTGTAGGTGACAGGAAGCCAATGGAGGTTATGGAGAATGGGTGTAATATGTTCAAATTTACGAACTCTCAACAGAATCCTTGCTGCACTGTTTTGAATGTATTGAAGTTTCTGAAGGTTTTTGCCAGGGATACCAATAAACAGGGAGTTGCAGTAGTCGAGCCTGGAGGAGACAAAGGCATGGACGAGTTTCTCAGCATCAGGAAAAGTCAGAGATGGGCGAAGTCTGGAGATGTTTCGAAGATGGAAGAAGCAGGTTTTAAACAGATGCTTAATGTGATTTTCAAATGTAAGATGAGAGTCCATTTTTATTCCAAGATTTGTAACAGAGGTGGAGAGGGGGATGTCTTGACCAGAGAAGGAGATTGTTGTTAAAGTTGATGTTTGTATCTGGTGAGGGGTGCCAATCATTATGGCCTCAGTCTTAGAGCAGTTTAATTGAAGAAAGTTCTGATTCATCCATGCCCTTATTTCCTCCAGGCAGGTAGAGAGGGCAGTGAGTGAAGATGAAGATGGGGATGATGAGGATGCTCCAGTCCTGATGTAAAGCTGTGTATCGTCGGCATAGCAGTGAAAAGAAATGTTGAACTGATTAATAATTTGACCTAAAGGCAGCATGTAAAGGGAAAACAGCAGGGGCCCCAGAGCTGACCCTTGAGGGACACCACAGGAGACACCAACTGTCTGGGAAGTGGCATTGCCAAGACTAACACATTCCATGCCTTCTGGGCTAAAAGCTAACAACAACTTAACAACAAGTTAAAGCTGAATTTTGAATAAGAGTCGACAGATTTGACGCCAAATCACAGTCCATGCCTTTATCACGACCCGTTTGGACTATTGTAATGCACTATATGCTGGGGTCAGCCAGGCCTCCATCTCACGTCTCAAGCTCGTCCAGAATTCCGCTGCTCGACTCTTAACCGGAACTCGCAGGTCTGAACACATCACACCAGTTCTGTCCTCCCTCCACTGGCTCCCTGTGCAGTCCAGAATAGTCTTTAAGGCCCTGTTTACATGGACACGGTGCGGGGAAACAGAGGTTTTGGGTATGTTAATTAGGTGAAAAGATTTGCGTTGACACGGGCGAATTCTAGTGTTTACATGGATCCACTCGAATCTACCCTCGCCCTCATGAATTCCCCCCTCCCCCCCTCATGAATCTGCTGTAGTTACCATGCCGGGTCATTAGTTGGCGTTGTGAATTTTTGCACCTTCACCTAATGCGCATGCGTGTTTCCTCTTAGTCTGCTGCTTTCTTCTGGGCTAGCTGCAACAACAAGTTAAAGCTGAATTTTGAATAAGAGTCGACAGATTTGACGCCAAGTGGGACCCGCTTCATCTAACAAGCTCCACACCAGATGCTGAGTGGACTGTGGACCAGAACCGAGTCGATGAGGATGATGTCGGACTTTAGTCCGTGATAAACAGCTGATTTACAGCAGGTAAATCAACGTTCTTAATATAATGTTTGCTTGTGTTTACTTTGATCACACAACAACCAACTGAGATTTTTTTTTTTTTCCTGCGAGGTCGAGAAGCTGTCATTCCAGCAGACGGACCGGTCGGTTCTGATGGGTCCAGGATGAAAACATAGCAGAGTCCAGTTCATTAACGTAGTTAAAAGTTCAGTTAACGTGTTTTAATAGTGTTCAATTTAATTCTCAGTGTTTGTGTGACGTACAGTTTGTGGTGTTGAATAAATAAATAAATAAATAAATAAAAATAAACCTGGCGTCTTCATTTTCAACTTTACACGTAGCACGTTACGCATCGTTTAAATGAAGTAACGAGTCCAGATAGATTAATTTAGCTCAGATAAATTTATATATCTCCCACGCTAACATAAATACTGTTTATTATTGTTAAACTGTTATTATTTAGCACATATTGTGCAGCGTGACACGTGAAATGTCCGCCTGCCTGTTCACCTGGCTGTCCGTGCGTGCTGCGCGCATGTAGGTCAAACAAAAGCTCAGCGGGAGATGTTTGTGTTATCAATGGGGGGTCAGCAAAAAACCTCCACTGTGAGAGCTGGGTTCAGAAACCTTCGGATTCAAAGAGGGGGGCCAGTGGTCTCATGTAAATGATCAGTAGAACCACAGAGAGAAAGGAGCGGTTTCACTCAAAATACGCGCCGTGTAAACAGCCCCTAAGATTCTTCTGTTGACCTTCAAATGCCTAAGGCCCTGTTTACACGGACACTGTGTGGGGGAAACGGAACTTTTGGGTATGTTAATTAGGTTGAAAGTTTTGCGTTGACATGGGCGAATTCTGTGGATACGACTCTCTCCCCCCCCCCCCCGTCCTCATGACTTTCCTGTAGTTACCATGCTGGGCCATTAGATGGCGCTGTGATTTTTGGGACCTTCACTACTGCGCATGCGTGCAGCCTGAGGTAAACAGAGCACACGAGGCAGCCTGTTTTCCTCTCTGGCTAAAAGTTCAGCTACTACAAGTTGTTGTCAACAAGTTAACAACAAGTTAAAGCTGGAATTTGGATAAGAGTCAACAGATTTGACACCAAGTGGGGCCTGCTTCATCTGCACACCAGTTGCTGACTGGACCGGAACCGAGTCAACATGTCTGACTTTAGTCCGTGAGAATCAGCTGATTTACAGCAGCGCTACAAGGTAAACAATGTTCTTAATAATGTTTCCTTGTGTTTAGTTCGATCACAGAACAACCAACTGAGGTTTTATTTTTATTTTTTTCCTGCGAGGTCGAAGCTGTTCCACGAAGCGGACCGGCGGTTCGGATGTGGGTCCAGTGTCCAGCAGGATGAAAACAACAGAGTCCAGTTCATTAAAGTTCGGTTAACGTGTTTTTAAAAGTGTTCAATTTAATTCTCAGTGTTTGTGACATGAGTTTGTGGTGTTGAATAAACAAATAAATTAAAAATCAACCTGGTGTCTTCATTTTCAGCAGCATGTTAGGCATGACGTAACGAGTCCAGATAGCTTCATTTAGCTCAGATAAATTTAAATATCTCCCACGCTAACATAAATACTGTTTATTATTGTTAAACTGTTAATATATAGCACATTTAGTATGTTATAGTGCAGCGTGACACGTGAAATGTCCGACTGCCTCGTTAACAGACAACTGGATCCAGGCAGCTGCTCTCTTCCAACACAGATGCAGGTAAGGTGTAGAATAATTAAATATGAGAATCAAAATATATTCCATCAGCTATAGTTCAGAAAGTGGTGCGTGTGTCCACTGTCCAGTCCACCGCCATTGTTAAAATGCCGGCTGTCTGCGCGTGCGTGCTGCGTGCATGTGTTCAAACAAAAGCTCCGTGGGAGATGTTTACATTATCAGCGGGGGGTCAGCGAAAAACTTCCACCTTGAGAGCAGGGTTCAAAAACCATCGGAGTCAAAGAGGGGGGCCAGCAGCGTCGTGTAGGCGATAAGCAAAGTCGCAAAGAGAAAGTAGCGGTTACACTCAAAATACGCGCCGTGTAAACTGGCCCTAAATGGCCTCGCATCCCTTTATCTCTCCAAGCTACTGGAACATACGCTCCCTCCCGGGCCCTGAGATCATCCGATCAGCTGATTTTGGCTGTTCCTAAAACAAGACTTAAGCTCCCACACACCCACTACACAGCTGCTTCAGACTGCTGCCATCAGGGAGGAGACTGAGAAGTCTCCAGGCTCGAACCAGCAGACTGAGAGACAGCTCTGTTCATCAGGCAGTCAGGATGCTAAACACTCTGCCTGCTCTGCCTCCCCTCCCATTTGAACTGCCTTAACACAAAAAACTTTCTCACACATTACCACACAACACAAAGATTTTAACACTGGACTCTGTGTCATCAAACGGGTTATTCACTAAACTCTCGGTCATGTGCTCATTCAGTTTGCACTACTTCTCATATTTGCACTAATGTTTGTATTACATTACTGCCTATAGTCATACTACTGTTTACATTCACTGTTTACATTTATTAATACTGTTTACATTTATTACTACTGTTTACATTTATTACTACTGTTTACATTTACACTACTTTTATATCTACACTACTGCTGATACATATACAGTATTCTCTGACTAGCCTTATTTAAGGATGCCCAATGTGCCTTATGTGCCTTACTGCATATGCCACTTTGCCTCTATACCAACATCAACTACTACCTCATACATATACTGTGTACATTAACTCATATGCTGCTTTGCCACTCTTTGCAAATGTCAATGCTAGAACCTTCAGTTTATTTTATAGATATACTTTTTATACTTTTTATACTACTATGCAAAAACTCAGGACAGTATTACACTTTTATTATTTCATTTTATGCTTATGTTCATTAAATGTTTAGTGTTTTAGTGTTGGTGTAAATTTTCATACTTTTATACTACTATGCAAAAACTCAGGACAGTGTTACACTTTTACTATTTTATGCTTATGTTTATTAAATGTTTCAGTGTTTTAGTGTTTAAATGGTTACTGTTGCACCGAGGGACTGAGAGAAACACAATTTCAATCCTGTGTATGTCCTGTACATATTGCAGTTCTGACAATAAAGTTGACTTTGACTTTGAAGCTCAGAGGAGAGTGGGCTTTTTCAGTCATGGGCCCCAAACTCTGGAACAACCTGCCCCCCAACATCAGACAGGCCACCTCCCTTCCTCAGTTCAAATCTCTGCTAAAAACTCATCTGTTCTCGCAGACATTCACACAGTGTGAGTTGATTTTGTGTTTTGGCTTGTTTTTTTGTTCTGTGCTTCTATGTTTTAAATTATTTTATTAATTCTTCAGTATAATCATTAGTGTTTGGTATTTTTTTAATTCATTTTCCTCCCATTTCTTGTTAAGCACTTTGATAACAGTTTCTGTTTTAAATGTGCTCTACAAATAAAGTTGACTTTATCATGTGAACAACTAGTTCTGGATGTCAACAACAAACTGGTTGATCTACTATGAGAAGGTGCTATTTATAAGACTGAGTTTATTGCAGCTCCTCAGACTGAAGAAGTCTTTTGGATATAATAAGTTTATAATTTTATTATTTAAGTCTGTCCAGAGGACCTGCCTTAATTTGTTAGATTGTTCTACCTGGATTATTGAGCATACACCAGGATGTCAGACTGTCTCTACTTAGGGGGTGACGGTCACTGTTCTGTCCCACATACACACTCAGAGCCTCTTACTTCTGTGATCAGCAACAAACTTGGGCTGAAAGCGCTCCTTAAGCGTGCTCTTCTTGTGCCGTCAGCTCCTGGGAGTGATCAGTGTTCCTTTTCTAGGTCACCGGTTATGTGATGCACCGAGCCACTGGGAGCCCCCCTC
>JBBPBX010019392.1:0-12182 GCA_038048925.1 Garcialebias charrua | reverse complement strand
ATTTATCAAAACCTTTTTTGCTTTCGATAGAGCTATTGCAATAAAAATGTGTTCTTGTAACCACCCTCGCCTCGGTCGTCTTTCTGTGTGCATGACCCAATGCTTCATGGGATATTTTACTAGCACAAAGTTGTCTCCAATAGTCCATGTCAAGGTTTTAAGGAAAGATGTGCTACAATAGGTTGCTGCTGAAGCATCTGGTGGGGACAATGGTAGGAACACCGAATCTGAGCCGTTTTCGTAAAATATGCTGAGTTGTAGCCATTTTTCTAATTAGCAAAATCAGTTGGCTGTGGCAGCCATCTTGAATTTAGTTGACTCCCAAAAGGTAGTCGATTGTACCTGTGATGACTTAAGTTTAATTTAAATCCACCCAGTGATTCATGAGATATTTTGCTAACAGACATACGTCATCACTCTTCTCTCTTCTTTGGTAGCTGCACTTTGACCTGAAAGAGTCACGTGTGACCTGACCTCCACAACAACACTGACAAAGAGTTGCGCAGAGGAAACGTAACCAAACATTATTGTTTTGTTCAGGTTTAATAATTGGTTGATGAATAATAATTTTATACTACTAGGTAGATACTGTATTAATTGCAGGGGGAAATTTTGAGGCATCCACCCTAGCATGTTCTAACTACAGTATACAGAAAGAAAAAAAATAATCACAAAACAAGCAGAATACACAGATGGGGAAAAAAATATGCACAATCGATCACCTTTATTTTACCAGGTAGAGCCCGTTGAGATCGATATCTCTTTTACAAGGGTGACCTGGTCAAGTTGTCAGCAGCACACAACACATGGTAATTGACAAGCATGTGCATTTATCAACAAAAAAAAAAACTACAATCACAATAAATAGATGTTGACAGTTAAAAACTAACAGGATAAGACAGACTTCTATAGACATTATATACTGTATATAACGAGCAGACAGACATCGGTTGAATAGATACAGTTAAAAAAATCAACAATGACATGTATATTGGATAAGTAATGGTTAGAAAGGTGGTAGGGAGTACTGGTACTACATTCATGAATAACCTATACTGTATACATACCGGTACACATTCATTCAACCTTTATTTAGTCAGGTAAATCTCATTGAGCCTCGTGGACTCATTTACAAGAGCGACCTGCTACAAACTAAAGAATGATGAACAGCTAATCATATATACTGTAAGTACATTAGCAGACACCCTGGGGGTCTGGGGACCTCAGTTTGAGAACTACCGGTACTGGTTTAGACAATAAGAGTTGGGTTTAGTTCATGGCTTTCTATTTTTAACAATGTTTGAAACGTAAATAACGATTAAAAAAAAGAAAGAAAAATACTAACAAGCAGACACATTTAGGTCTACTGTCTAGACTATTTGATATTTATTGTAAACAAATTACAGTACTGTACAATGATACAAATAGCAGTTTTAAGAGTTATGTCAGCATCAGCTTTTTACTCTTTTAAACAGAACTTGGGTTTCCTGAGCTGTCCTTTAGTTGTGGTATAAGCTTAGACTGCTCAGCAGCCCCCACTGACCCCACATCTTCTCGTTTCTGCCCATCCTGCCATACGCCTGCCTTCATGCTCTGTGTTCCTGCTATGTCCTCTGCCCCCTCATGCCATAGTTTTTGTTTCCCTGCTTTGTTTTTGCCTATCACCCATCGCTCAGCTCAAGCCTGCTCCTGTCACCCCAAGCCACGCCTCCTTTAAGCTTTGTTTATACTTCATGCAAGACGTGCGGCTGCGGCCCAGCGATGATGTAATTGCATGTGTGTCACCGACCGCATTGAGTGTTTATACTTAGAAACGACGTGGGGGATACATTATAGTACAGGTAGTCCCCGACTTACGAGCGAGTTCCGTTCCTCCGAGGCGCTCGTAAAGCGAAAATTCGTAACTTGGAACGGCCGCCACGTGTCTCGTAAGTCCGGAATTTCGCTCGTAAGTTGGAACGGTTTTGCTAGCGCGACTACAAACACTCGTTTTTCATCGAAAAACTGCTTACGAGTGCATAAAAATGATCGGAAACGTGTGTCCACATGTTTAGCTAACGAACTGTGGTGAAAAAACACAGAAAAACTCGGTATTTTTTGCGTTTTTTCCAAAAATTCGCCAGCTCGTAAGTCCGGAACCTCGTAGGTCAGAGCGCTCGTAAGTCGGGGACTACCTGTAATCCCCTCCCTCTTCCCTCACACTGCATGTTTTATCAGGACAAACGGATTTAATATAATGACAGGCTCCATTACCTCAATTTGTGAGTCCGTTATGTCGGCTGTTGTAATGTTTGTAGTCGTCCCCCGGTGTTTAATGTATGTGTCCAGCCACTGCAAAGACAGGTAACGGAGGAACTGGATTGGTCCCGCCAGGATCCCCGCTCCAAACCGCCTCGGCGAGTTTCTCTTCAAAACTATCCATGTCAAAGCAAAAACAAAAACCGGCTTCTGGAAGAGTAGCGGGTAGCGTGTAGCGGTGTGATACACCATATATGGACATCCAAACAAAAAACGCCCACAAACTTTGAACCAATCACACGCTCCGAGTCGCATCCTCCGTGTCTCGCAGTGCTGACTGGGGGCAATGTACAGGACAGCTGTCACCGGGGGATCGCAGCGGGAGTGCAGACGGAAGTTGCGCAACTTTTTTCACTCAACGGGGAGTAAAAGACGTGCGACAAGAAGTATAAAGGCTCGTATATAGTCGCGCTTTGGTCCGCAAGCTGGAGCGCACGTGCTGCGCGCGCACTGTGCATGCGTTTATGGTGTGGCACGGCAGCGCTTGGCAAAGTGCTGTTCTTTTACTGACCAGCAGGTGGCAGTACCCTCTAAAACCTGTGCATATGTTGCAAGAAAGGGTGTAGAAGAAGAAATCTACCGTAGAAGAAGAACTGTTTGAAATCACACAACAAAAAGAAATAGCTTTCCGCTCGCGTGCTGAACTGTTGTCTTTATTTGCGGCTTTAATGCATGGAGTCAGCGGAGGAGAAAGCGATCACGTGACTTTTGGCGAAAAAACAAAAGAAAAGTCCGACTCCAGATCAGGAATGAAGGAGAATTTAATACATTTTGTGTCACAAAACATTCCTCCATGCCTCGCGACGCCGTTTCCACGACCACAGCGGCGCAGACAGCTGCAGAATCTGGCGTGAAGGCTGTCGGTGAGGTCCACACCCACCTGTCAATCAATTTGGCGCGCGCGCTAGGCTTGCGGAGCTTCAAAATCTGGGAGGTGCACGACCACGCGCGAAACCAACGCGCTGGCCAAAGCGCGGGGGCGGGGACTTCGCGATTGCGTCACTTTGGCCGCGCGCCCTATGCGACGCGTCAACTATATCCTAGGCTTAAACCAGCCTTTACTCCACAGTAATCAGCACTCATCTGCTTCACCTGTTCACCTGTCTTTATAAGCTCCACGTCCACAACCAACCAGTGTATCACTCTCATGGTCCCTAATGGTGAAGCTTTTCATAGTATCCAATAATTAATTCCCAGTTGGGTCATCTGGACAGTTTCTTTTTTATAGAAACGTTTCACCCTCCATCCAGAGGGCATCATCAGTCAGAGGAGTTCCAGCAAACAGTTTCCCCACCAAGCAGTAGTGATGGTGAGATGAAGCTTCATGAAGCACTGAGGCTTTCCATTAAACAGCTCGACTCATGATCCGATGCGCCATGGTGCTTCATTTGCTCTACTTCGCCATCAAGTGGACTATAAATGTAAAACTGGTGGATGGATTCTAATAACATAACTTGTTTGCAAAGTTTTAAGTCGAATAAAAGGAAAAAGAAATCATGTTTGTGAGGACCTCAAATAACGTCTAAATTTAATCTGCAAATGATAATCTGTATTTATGATGGTGATGATGGATTTTTCTGTCTGCCTCTTATATTTCGAATTGTCGCACATACAAACGAACCAGTTCCTGAATTGGTCATGTGGTACGGCCCGCTAGCGAGGCTTCGAAAGTCACTACATGCATCATCAATACACGCCTCAATATAAATCCTCCTGAATTACTCGACACACGCTTTGAAGCCTCGACACAGCAGTAAACACCTTAAGTGGACCAACCCGTTTGCTGGAGCCAAGATGGTTTCTGGAGGCCGTCCTGTCCCTCGTCGACTCCTCCCAGGCAGGCAGCCACAGCCAAAGTGGTTCAAGGCAACAAAGTTCATGCTCAATAATCCAGGTACCAAATCCTTTTCATAGTATCTTGTTTCTTGTCTTGTATCTGCCTTGCCTTGACCCCTCACTAGTGATGAGCAAATGAAGCTTTTATGAAGCATTGAACCAGTTGGGCCAAATGTTTCAAAAAATAGGTTGATTTGTTGAAGCTTCAGTTGCAGTGACCTCTTGTGGCAATTTGCAATGCTGCTGTCAATTTAGGCATTTTGCTTTTGGTGGCATACACTGCAGATCTTAAATGACTAGTGTTAAAGGAACTACTTCACTGCGGTTTAAAAAAATTTGTTTAAATTCATCAACTTTCTATCTTGTCTGTTTTGAAAATGTATCTATGCTTACATGTTTTCAAATAAAGATTGATAGATGTGCATTGAAGAGATTTAATACAAATGTTGCAATGGTAATTGTGATTGTGTAACTGTGGCAGAGGCTTTATTATTCTTAAAAATAACAATGAAATGATATCGCCAGCATCTCTATTTTTGGCAGACTGGGATTTGAACCAGGGACCAGTTTTTCCTTTCCACTGTTGCCTTTGTGCTTGCTCAGGATCGGAGACTGCAACGAAGTGAAGATTCAACACACTCTGGTGTCTTCGATAACTTTACTGATTGGCTTTTTTATGTATGTGAATGGTTTTGTACAGTTCAATGAGACAACTTCAATTATTTCCTGTTATTTTAACTGTTGCTTGTGTTTTGTCCCCCATCATGGTGCAAAAATGGAGAATTGGAAGTACCTTCCATCAGTTAGTGAATGTGAGTGCAATAATTTTGAAAAAAAAAAAAGGAGGTTCAACTTTATTGTTTGGCTGCATCTAGTCGGCTTAAGAAAGATTCCTTTAGAAAACTGGATTGCCACATCAAAATCAAAGATGGACGCTGCACACACACAAAACATTAGACATTCTGTACATCTATCTTTCACCAAAGACATTGAGGTTTCATTCCAGTCCCTGTTCAGTTCTCATCCAGAAAAACACTCGTCTCATCAACTACAAACACTCACTGTTCCAATCCTTCAGCGTCGAGGAACATCGACGTACCACTCGTTAATTATAGCGCTGATTCAAACCACTGTCATAATCATCGTCATGCTACAACCCTGCACTATGACTTCAATCAATCAATCAATCTTTATTTATAGAGCCCTTTTCAGCAGCCAGAAGGTGCACAAAGTGCTGAACAATACAGAAATAAAACAAACAATAAAAAATAACAATAAAAAACAGCCAGTTAAAATTAAAAACAATTAAGACATAACAAGAATGTCAAAGAACTACTAGGTATTAAAAGCCTGCCTGAATAAAAAGGTTTTAAGATTAGATTAAAAAAAACTCCATATGAGTGATGGAGCGCAAGTCCAGAGGTTATTCCAGAGTCTGGGTGCAACGACAGAAAAGGCCCGGTCACCCCATCGTTTGTAGTTGGTCTTTGGGACAGACAGGAGAAATGTATTAGATGTTCTCAGTGTTCTCCTATATACACGGACAGTTACAAGATCAGTCAAATACAGTGGGGCAAGACCATTGAGAGCTTTAAAAGTGAATAATAAATATTTAAATTTAATTATAAAATCGATTGGAAGCCATCCATCCATCCATCCATCTTCTTCCGCTTATCCGGGGTCGGGTCGCGGGGGTAGCAGCCTAAGTAGGGAGGCCCAGACTTCCCTCTCCCCAGCCACTTGGAGCAGCTCCTCCGGGGGAATCCCAAGGCGTTCCCAGGCCAGCCGAGAAACATAGTCCCTCCAGCGCGTCCTGGGTCTTCCTCTGGGTCTCCTCCCGGTGGGACGTGCCCGGAACACCTCACCAGGGAGGCGTCCAGGAGGCATCCTAACCAGATGCCCGAGCCACCTCAACTGGCTCCTCTCGATGTGGAGAAGCAGCGGCTCTACTCCGAGTCCCTCCCGGATGACTGAGCTTCTCACCCTATCTCTAAGGGAGAGTCCAGCCACCCTGCGGAGAAAACTCATTTCAGCCGCTTGTATCCGAGATCTTGTTCTTTCGGTCATAACCCAAAGCTCATGACCATAGATGAGGGTGGGAACGTAGATCGATCGGTAAATTGAGAGCTTTGCCTTTTGACTCAGCTCTCTCTTCACCACGACAGACCGGTACAGCGCCCGCTTCACTGCGGACGCTGCACCTATCCGCCTATCGATCTCACGCTCCAGTTTTCCCTCATTCGTGAACAAGATCCCGAGATACTTAAACTCCTCCACTTGGGGCAGGACCTCCTCCCCGACCCGGAGAGGGCATGCTACCCTTTTCCGGCTCAAGACCATGGCCTCGGATTTGGAGGAACTGATCCTCATCCCGGCCGCATCACACTCGGCTGCAAACCGCTCCAGTGAAAGTTGTAAATCACGAACTGATGAAGCCAGTAGGACCACATCATCTGCAAAAAACAGAGAAGCGATTCTAAGGTCACCAAAACGGATCCTCTCAACACCTTGGCTGCGCCTAGAAATTCTGTCCATAAAAGTTATGAACAGAATCGGTGACAAAGGGCAACCTTGGCGGAGTCCAACTCTCACCGGAAACGAGCCTGACTTACTGCCGGCAATGCGGACCAAGCTCTGACACCGGTCGTACAGGGACCTAACAGCCCTTATCAAAGGGCCTGGTACCCCATACTCCCGGAGTACCCCCCACAGAACCCCCCGAGGGACGCGGTCGAATGCCTTCTCCAAGTCCACAAAGCACATGTAAACTGGTTGGGCAAACTCCCACGCACCCTCCAGGACCCTGCTGAGGGTGTAGAGCTGGTCCAGTGTTCCACGACCAGGACGAAAACCACACTGCTCCTCCTGAATCCGAGGTTCGACTATCCGACGGACCCTCCTCTCCAGAACCCCTGAATAGACCTTACCAGGGAGGCTTAAGAGTGTGATCCCCCTATAGTTGGAACACACCCTACGGTCCCCCTTTTTGAATAGGGGAACCACCACCCCAGTCTGCCAATCCAAGGGAACTGCCCCCGATGTCCACGCGATATTGCAGAGTCGCGTAAGCCAACACAACCCTACAACATCCAGAGCCCTAAGGAACTCCGGGCGAATCTCATCCACCCCCGGAGCCTTGCCACCGCGGAGCTTTTTAACCACCTCGGCGACCTCAGCACCAGAGATCGGAGAACCCGACCCAAAGTCCCCAGGCTCTGCTTCCTCAGTGGAAGACGTGCCAGTAGGATTGAGGAGGTCTTCGAAGTATTCCGCCCACCGACTCACAACATCCCGAGTTGAGGTCAGTAGCACGCCACCTCCACCATAAATGGTGTTGGTCTCGTACCTCTTTCCCCCCCTGAGACGCCGGATGGTGGACCAGAATCGCCTCGAAGCCGTACGGAAGTCATTCTCCATGGCCTCTCCGAACTCCTCCCACGCCCGAGTTTTTGCCTCAGCAACCACCCGAGCCGCATGCCGCTTGGACTGCCGGTACCTATCAGCTGCTTCCGGGGTCCCACAAGCCAAAAAGGCCCAATAGGACTCCTTCTTCAGCCTGACAGCATCCCTCACTGCCGGTGTCCACCACCGGGTTCGAGGGTTGCCACCACGACAGGCACCAACAACCTTGCGGCCACAGCTCCGATAAGCTGCCTCGACAATAGAGGCGCGGAACACGGCCCACTCGGACTCCATGTCCCCCGCCTCCCTTGGAACGTGTTCAAAGCTCAAAGCTCAATCCATGACGAGCACAGAAGTCCAATAACAGAACACCACTCTGGTTCAGATCAGGGGGGCCGTTCCTCCCAACCACACCCCTCCAGGTCTCACTGTCATTGCCCACGTGAGCGTTGAAGTCCCCCAGTAGAACAAGGGAGTCCCCAGGAGGCGCACTCTCCAATACCCCCTCCAAGGACTCCAAAAAGGGTGGGTAGTCTGAGCTGCCGTTTGGTGCATAGGCACAAACAACAGTCAGAGCCCGTCCCCCCACACGTAGGCGAAGGGAGGCTACCCTCTCGTTCACCGGGGTGAACCCCAACGTACAGGCACCAAGATGGGGGGCAACCAGTATGCCCACTCCTGCTCGGCGCCTCTCACCAGGGGCAACTCCAGAGTGGAAGAGTGTCCAACCCCTCTCAAGGAAACTGGTTCCAGAGCCAGAGCCATGCGTTGAGGTGAGTCCGACTATTTCTAGTCGGAACCTCTCAACCTCACACACTAGCTCAGGCTCCTTCCCCACCAGAGAGGTGACATTCCATGTCCCAATGGCCAGCTTCTGTAGCCGAGGATCAGACCGCCAGGGTCCCCGCCCTCGGCCACCACCCATCTCACATTGCACCCGACCCCTTTGGCCCCTCCCACAGGTGGTGAGCCCATGGGAAGGGGGACCCACGTCTCCTCTTCGGGCTGTGCCCGGCCGGGCTCCATGGGTAAAAGCCCGGCCACCAGGCGCTCGCCAGCGTGCCCCACCTCCGGGCCTGGCTCCAGAGTGGGGCCCCGGTGACCCGCGTCCGGGCGAGGGAAAACTTAGTCCATTAATTGTACTCATCATAGGGGTTTTTGGGCTGCACTTTGTCTGATCCCTCACCTAGGACCTGTCTGCCTTGGGTGACCCTTCTAGGGGCATGAAGCCCCTGACAGCATAGCTCCTAGGATCATTGGGACACTCAAACCCCTCCACCACGGTAAGGTGGCAGCCCAGGGAGGGCATTGGAAGCCAATGGAGAGAAAATAAAACAGGGGTAATGTGTTCACGTCTGGAGGTGTTTGTTAAAAGTCTAACTTGAAAGCAATTTTTGTGGATAAAATTATTATTTATATCGTTACTAGTTTTTAATTGTTTTATGACGTGTGCTGCGGACCTCCTGGCCAGATCACCCTCGAATGACAGACATTAATCTCAATATATATATTTTTAACCTGGTTAAATTGACATGAACCTAATTTCACAATAATACCCTCCATATCTATAGTCTTGAGAATACTTACATTGTAATTACTTGTACCTCAGACTAAAATAACTGGTCAGCGTATCTTTTTAGATCACCTTTAGTCCTCTGTTACCTCTTACCTACATATACTGTAGACACCTGCCATTCTGCTGTGGGGCCCTCGAGTTAAGAAAAAACTGGCCCCACGTGGCCCTCGTTGGTAAATCCTGCTCTGTGTGCTCAGCGGTTGCTTTATCTGCTCTGTTTCTTTTTAGATTTATCCTAAATACTTGCCAAAAGATTTCAGAATCATTATTTTGTCTCAAAACAACACGGTAACCTTATATGGATTGAAGTGTGTTTTATAGAATGCACAGGCACGCTGATTCCAGGAGTTACCGTATCTAACAGTGATTTATAATGGGTTTAGTGCCCTGTTGTAAACTCTTATCTCCGTTTTATCCCTTTAGGACAGATTGCACACTGACATGCAAAAATAAGTGCTCCGTTGGATTATGAGCCCACAAATGAACAGAGAATTCATTCATTCATTCAGTCAACCTTTATTTATACAGGCTAGCCTCGTTGAGCCACGGGGACTCATTTACAAGAGGGACCTGTAAATGTATTAGAATATGTTTCTGTTCTACACATTTCTTACTGGCCTCTCTTTAAACAAACCAGTCATGCGTTTGACAGCGTAGTGACCTCTTGGTTCACGGAATCTGTTGGTGAATAAAGCAAGAAAACTTGCTCGTATTTCCTCATTCCTGAGGCTCTTTTTGCAGTTGGGGAGCTTTTAGACAAAGACAAGCACTGTTTGTCCAACTCAGGTGACCAGCCCATCATCCCAAAGTCCAACTGTCAAAACAAGACAAAGTCCATTCTGGTTATGAAAAGTTTGAATGGAGAGCACCTCCTTTTTCCGCTCTTCTCCTTTCCGGTAAATCTTAGTGAAGCAGTTTATGACTCACACCTCAGAAATAGCGGCAGTGACCTCTGAACATCGTTTTCCTGTTTTGCAATCAAATTTACCAAACCAGGAACCCCGTATTTCAACATTTGTAAATCTTTTACCCTACTGTTACCTCAACAAAAACGTTTTTTTAAATGTGGGTTACACAGCAAAACACATTTATACCATTTCTATCAGGGACTATTTGTATATCAATATAGGCTGTAAACTGATGAACCCCATTTGCACGCTTTAAATGGTGAAATCTTGATTGAGTGGTTTGAATGGTTCAAGTCAAAAGATGGGATTCAAATCTTTCTCTGGAATTGCTACAGCTAGCTGCTGCTGCTGCTAATACCTCCACTTGTTTTTATTTGCTGTATATATGTGTGTACAGTAGTCCCTTGCTATTTCCCAGTTTGACTTTTGTGGACTTGCTTTTTCTCATTTTTTTCAAAGTACAGTACTGTACAGTACTGTATGTAAGAACACAACCAAAAAAAGGCACTTCCAGTTTTGTAGGTTTTTTCCCCCAATAAGCCTATCCACCTTATTCCTAGCCCCCATGATGCCTTGCGCGAATTATGGGAACGACTTCCGCCGGAAGTCAGAACCGGCACTTTTTTTACACGCTAGCAACGCGCTAACCGGTTTTCGTCAGAGGTTTTACGTCATAAAATATGTGGGAACACGAACGATCACAACTCAAATGTGGAGATATAGTTTTACCGCTACCTACAGCTATTGAGGGGTGGGAGGACGACTTGAAGAATTGGCCGAAAATAACGTACACTAGCATATTTAGCTACTAGCATATTTAGCTACTTTGTTGACAGTTGCTTCATATGGCGAAGCGATGAGCAATCTGAAAAGATTTGAGCTTATTAGTATCTTCACAGTAACAAGGTTGGTCCTGATCTGAAGCTCTCGGCCCTGACCTCTCTGGATGGTTTTCAGAATCTGTTGGAATCCTGGCAAAAACCAATGCAGATATGTTCCTGTCTTTGATTTTTTTGTACATCTACCTTATAATGTTTTTGCTACTTTTTCTTTTCTTTTCTTTTGTTTACTGTTTAATGTATTTGTATCATTGATGTTCATCATTCTTTAGTTTGTAGCAGGTCGCTTTCGTAAATGAGCCCTCGAGGCTCAATAAGATTTACCTGACTAAATAAAGGTTGAATGAATAGTTAACATTGCATCCTTTAAAAAACATGTTAAGAGTTGTGTTACATTTACAGCAAGTACTGTACACCAGTACTGTACATGCTTGAGAAAAATGTTTTTCATTTAATGTCTTCTCACTTGAAATAAGCTGGCATCCTTTGCGTGTGAATGCTGGAATGATTACATTGACACCATAGCTCTTGCAGCAGGTCCCTCACTGTGAAACCACGATCACCCATCACCTCATCTCCAGCACGCAGATAGTCCAGAAACCCAGAGTTCTGTGTTATATACCTGTCACTGCATTTACCACCATAAGCATCTGAAATAAACATGATTATTCCAGAGGGAGAAACAGCCAATAAATATTTCACAGTGTTATTTGCATGTATGATTCACTTCTGGAGTCCAAGTTTTTAGCTTTCTGCAAAACATGTTGCTTTAATTGTTTCACGGGGCAACCATAGAATAAGGTTGTTGGTTTGTTCTGACATTATGTCAATCCACATTCCAACAGTCATGCTGCATGTGACTGTGGTGGTGTTGAGCACAGCTCCACACTCGTCAAGCCCATCTGAAAGTAAAAGTACTGTATACAAACATTAGGGTTCATTTATGAACACACCTAGATTATATATAGCCTATATGTATATATAAATAAACGCACACACACACACACACACACACACACACACACCAATGGTAAATGGTAAATGGAGCTTATTTATATAGCGCTTTCCAGCCCCCTGTGAGGAGCCCCAAAGCGCTTTACAATACCAGCCATCCACCCATTCATTCAGACATTCATACACCGGTAGTGGTAGCCTGCCTTGCAAGGCGCCATCCAGACCTACCGGGAGCAACTCGGGGTTAAGTGTCTTGCCCAGGGACACAACGACACATGGTGGGCGGATGCGGGATTCGAACCTCCAACCTTCCGATCAGGGGTCGACTGCCATTACCACTACACCACGGCTCGCCCAAATATATATATA
>JBBPBX010019391.1:28035-44507 GCA_038048925.1 Garcialebias charrua | reverse complement strand
GTGTCATCTCGAGCAGCAGGCACGTGACAGCAGATCTAAGCAAGTGAGACAAACTGCACAGAGCGCACATTTATCCATCCATAATACAGTATATCACTTCACGCATAAGAGCAAACCTGCCTCGTTGCTGCAGAACACCCACAGGATTTTGTTCCAAAACAGACACTTTATCATGTAAAGCAGCAGCAAAAAAACAACAGCATAAATGTATTTTACACCGGTCCTCTGAATTTCTGCATCTTTTCCTCCCTCCACAGAGTAAAGACCATTGATGTAAAAAAACTGAGCCTGTGATTCCATTAATGAATGAATAGCTCTCAGCACAGTGTGTTGGATTTAAACTGCCTGCGTCCAATGTGGATTATTTGTTTGATGGACTGTCGATGAGATGGGGGGGCGTTTGCAAATCTCTACTGTATTATTCAGCAGCATGCTACTCTGCCATTAAACTAAATATGAGTATCTGCAGAGGGGAGGGCGAGGTGGGAGCAGGTGCCAGGAGTGAGGCATGGCAAAAGGTAAGGAAATGATTGATTTCATTTTATCATGAAAATAAAAATTTTCCCAACAAACAGGTAAATACACACTTGTGCAAACTTTCTATCTAGATTTTTTTTTAGCTTAAACACAAAATGTTGTTGGCACACAAGTGGTGAGACAACAGATGAGTTCACCTTGAATCAGCAATGAGGAAACATAAATTCCCATTTTCTCATAAAAACTTTTTTTGGTACCACTTTGCAATAAGGTTCCCCTTATAGATGGCTAATAAATAGTTTATAGATACAGTATTAATTCTTCTATAAACACTTTATAAACCATTAATAACTGCTTATTATGCATTAAGGGTGACAGAGACCAAACTGACGTGTTTGTTGCCAAATAGTAAGCCAGATCTGTCCACCTACATATTTCATCTAGAGTTGGTATATTAAACATTTCAGACTAAGTTACCTTGTGAGCACAATAAGCATTTGTAAACCTATTCTAGCATATAATATTCTACTTCATAACTGCATTATAAGTACATATAACTAATAATATATCTTAAAAAATTAGATTTACAAATGTTTATTGTGCTTACAAGGTAGTAACTTATCTGAAATGTTTAACATAACAACTTTAGATTAAATATACAGTATAGGTGAAGAGATTTGACTCGCTATTTGGCAACAAATTGGTCAGTTTTGTCTCCATCACCCTTAATTAATGCATAATAAACAATTATTTATAAAGCGTTTATAGAGGAATTAATACTGCATCTATAAACTATTTATTAGCCATCCATAAGGGGAGTCTTATTGTAAAGAGGTACCCTTTTTATACGTTTGGACTTCTTCACACACCAACTGACTATATACTGATGATGATAAGTACTTTATACAGCTCCTGAAAGGCACAATGTCTCACTTTTTTCTTAAACAAACCTATCTGTGCTTCATATAATCACGCGGTACTAATAATGACTGATTTCTGCACTCGATGATATAAGCCAGAGACTCGCAGCCACACCAGTGCTGTTAGAAGAACACAAACATCAATTAAACCAATTAAGCATGGACATAATGACAATCAGACTCAACAAGCATTGTAATAACGTTATCACCTTGTGACACTTTTGTATCTTTAACAACAATGGCAATCATTTTTAATTTGATTTTTTCACCTCATTTGTGGTTTCATGATCCTCAGATTCCAGTTTAACTGGTTTAAATAATTGATTTGTACTAGTTTGAACTGAATAAATTATTTGTTTTGCCTTTAATAAATTATATGTTTTCCTTGTGGACGTGTGGTCATTTGAGCTGGATCATATAAGGGAAGGTGCTTTTTGCAGAGATGCAGAGATCTGACCTGTTGTATATCAGAATCATACTCACTGCATTATGGAGGAATCAGTAAAAACAACCAACACAGTCTCATCAGGGTACACACATCATGAGAGCATCCATTAAACAACACACGGCACAGAATTACCTTTCTGTGTTACTAGTCCAGGTTAGACAGAGGTTGAGGTTTCACGTTTAAATCAAGCAAAAAAGCTCTATAAATGGCATAAATTGTGTTTTTATCCTGCAATCAACCACATGAGTGAAATTGATGGAAAATAGCGTTCACGCTGTCTAAACACGATGCTTTTAACGGTACGAGCTCCAAACATTCAACATGAATTTAGAGTTTAGTGAAGAACAATAATAAAAACTAAAATGAACCGCCCTATAGTTTTGCTTCAAAATGAATCAAACAAACCATGATTGATCATTCTGATTTGATGATTGATGCAGTGATAAAAAATAAAAAATTTAAAAAAGAGGAACATACCGTACTTTCCGCCCGATAAGTCGCATCGGTCCATTTATGTCCAATAAAGTGGAAAAATCCATAAACGTGACGCACCGCCGTATACGTCGCATCTATTATGCGTCACAGCTGACGCGTCGCGTGTGTTACGCGTCAGCGGTGACAACCCGGAAATGGCCACAGGAGCGTGCACGGTAGGAATTTAACAAGATTAACACTTAAAGCTCCACTGACATGTTCTTTTAACTTTTCAAAAAATGGCACAACATATATAAATATTAAGATAGACCTCTGACCGTTTTTGCTAAAATAATGTTAAATGAATGAAAATTTCTCTCAAAATAGTTTAAAATTAGCGCCGTTTCTTTAGACCGTAAATCCGGATCTTCCGGTCACGTGTCAGCATTCCTGTTTGTGACGTCACGTCCGATACTGAACTCTGCTCAAACGACAAAAATATAGACGCATCCGTCGAATTTAGCCATTTAAAACTACATTATAGCGAAGCCAAATCGCTATAATGTAGTTTTAAATGGCTAAATTCGACGGATGCGTCTATATTTTTGTCGTTTGAGCAGAGTTCAGTATCGGACGTGACGTCACAAACAGGAATGCTGACACGTGACCGGAAGATCCGGATTTACGGTCTAAAAAAACGGCGCTAATTTTAAACTATTTTGAGAGAAATTTTCATTCATTTAACATTATTTTAGCAAAAACGGTCAGAGGTCTATCTTAATATTTATATATGTTGTGCCATTTTTTGAAAAGTTAAAAGAACATGTCAGTGGAGCTTTAAAAACAATTATTTGTTTGCTGAAAATTATAGCAAAGATGTGTCTGAGCTGAACTTTTCTTTAATAAAATGCACGTACCGGTCAAATCAGCTGAATTTAAAAAAATAGTTTTGCTACGTCGGTGCTGCGAAGCGTGCACGCGCAGCGAGCGGACACCCTTCATTTCTTTAAAATTTAACAAGATACATGTATACACCTTTTAAAAATACTGTACAGTATTTTCTGGTGTATAGGTCGCACCTGTGTATAGGTCGATTGTCCAATTATCACCAATAGATTGGAAAAAATCCCTAGATAAGTCGCACTGGTGTATAGGTCGCACCTACGTTTAGCTCTGCTGCAAATGTCTGCCACAGGAGCACACAGCAAGGCTTTTAAGAAGATTAACACTTAAAAACAATTATTTGTTTGATAAAAATTATAGCAAATATATGTCTGAGCTGAACTTTTCCTTAATAAATGAACGTAATTGTGAAATGAGCTGGATTTAAAAATTTGTTTCACCAAAAGTGATAACAAGCCATATATAGGTCGCACCTGAGTATAGGTTGCAGGCCTTGAAAAAAACATAAAAAGGTGCGACCTATACATCGGAAAATACGGTATATATGTTTGCTGACATTATAGCAAAAGGGTTTCTGAGCTTAGCTTTTCCTTTAAAAATTAACGTGATGTTCAAATCAGCTGGATTTAAATTGTTTTGCTTTGACGGTCTTCCAAAAGTGCCCGCGCTGCAAAAATAAATTATAAATACCGGTAAATCGAATAGCTCAAACATCTCTTACAGCTAATAGGTTGTAAATGGCCATCCAGTGATTACTTTCTGTAAGTTTCATCAAAATCAGTCCTGTGGTTCTTGAGCTATTTTGCATTGCTAACAGTGAAACACTGAGCTAACAGTAGTTCAGACCTCCAGAGAGCAGGAGGCCGTGCTGCGACAGAGTGAGTCCAACCAGAGGTTGCTACTTATTTTTAAGTGTTTAAAGAGAAATTAATACTGTATCTATAAACTATTTATTAGCCATCTATAAGGGGAGCTTTATTGTATGTAAGGTCGGTGGACCCTAGCGGTCGAAAGTGGTACTGCTTCATTTTTTTCGTCAGAATGAATGGAAACGGTCATATCTCAGCCAAAATTTGGTCTAAAAATATGGGAAAAAAATCCCTAAATATGTCGCTTCGCCATATAAGTCGCAGGGCATGCAAATTAGGAAAAAAGGTGTGACTTATAGGCCGGAAAATACGGTAAGTTTGATCACCTTTCAGCTTCTTTACTCCCTGCCTTAGATTATATGATCTGTCTGTTCCCTAAAGATCTTGTAACAATGTGATGGATTAATTTTGCCGTTACAGTAAAGTGTTAAACATTCGCTGTAGTTTAAGAGGAAGCGTTTCTCCTTCCTCAGTCCTCCGCTGAAACGGCAGAACAAAAACCCGGATCTCTTTGCAGGTGCGCGCATTTTGTCCAACAAATGTGCTGCGTTTCAGATTGAGGAGGGCGATGCTCTTCAGAAGTGAAACACAATCTGTTGTTTTTGTCGAGGCTGTTCTGCAGAGCAGGGCCTGTGTGCGCTGTCGATCCCACCCCGAACTGGTCCGTAACGGACTGCACGCCAAGGCCTCCAGAAACGATCGATTCCTTGGTGCACTTTAGCTGTAACCCAACTCCACCACCACCGCATCAATCATCTCCATCCCCCCCTTCTGCATCCCTGCTGCAGCATCCACAGGGGTCTTAGAGTTCTGGATCCAACTGGAAAATATTGATCTCAATCTTGGCGTGGACCATCTGATTACATTGTGTTTTATGACTCTGAGGATGGGAGCTTTATTGTTTTAGTGGCCACATCTGATTTCTGATGGACTCGATGAGGTCAGCGGCAGGAAGAGAGTGGGGCAGCGAGGGAGGCATGGAGGCCGAAGAGAAACCTCCTGGACCAGCGGGAGGAGGAGAGAGTTTAATCGATACACTAAAGCATGACATCATCGTTTAGCTGGTCTGGAGGGACACCAGGCACTCTGCCAGCAACTGACAACTACCAGACCTCCGCCATGAATCATTAATGTCATCCGCTCATCCGTCTCTCCTCGCTGGTTCATTCCCGTCTGATGTTACAGGCTGGGGCACCTTCAGGCCGAGCAATGCGTTTGTCAACAACAACAAATGAAGAATTTTAACGCTGTAAATCTGACACACTACATAACGTACTGTTTTAAAGCCATCGTTTAAACAAGTTTTTATAGTCTGAATGGACACGGCATGGTTCTCTTTATCTCTGAGACTTCGTCAAATCATCAACTGAAAGTAAATCGATTGCAACAGGAATCGGAACCTGGATTTTTGTTTTGTTATTAAATGATTAGAGAAATTTGAAGGAACTGCCTGCATAATGGTCACCAAGTATGAATTCAGTTTCTGTAGATTGACAAACCTAAAGCATAAATCAGCTATAGCACATGTAAAAAATATTTCAGATCTGGTTTATAAGTACACCTGTTCCGATCACAGGTATCACCAGAGAAAATTATTTAACTGAACTCAGTGGCTCAGACCAACGCGATGTCTTCTTATTTCCAACAACCTCTTTGTGATGGAAAAAAAATACTCGGAGTGGTCAAAATGTATAAAACAACCTCTAAATGTTTGTTTTCCAACATCGTTTCCCTTTAACATTCATATTTTGTTGATTAAATATAAAATTCAATCAGATTAACAGAAATTCTTTAAAGCTAAACGTGTCAAATGTGTAACAATTATGTATTACGATTTACAACAAATACGTAGACGGTACAGCTTCATGTACAATATTAATTGGATATATATAAATAGCTAATTTATACCATCCATCCATCACCTATGGTCAAGTCTTGGAGGCCCTGGAGACCCACTCAGGCCACAGAAGATATATAATCCCTACAAGCACAATATCTTCCTCTGTCTCCTCCTAGTGCTCAGAATACTTCCAGAGGGAGGTTCCCGGAAGGCACCCATGATAATCAGACACCAGAGCAACAACCTCAGCCGACACCTGTTGATGAGGACGAGCAGCAGCACTACTCTGACCTCCCCACTGAGGACTTCAGCTGATCTTCAAACTGAGCCCGTCCACACCATGGAGGAAGCTGATTATGGCTGCGCACATCCAGTATCTCTTGTTCTTTTGACTCCGATTCATTTGAGAAATGTGAGAGCTTTATTTTTTTTGGCTCTGTTTCTTCTTCACCACAACAGACAGGAGCAACGGCCTCATTACTGCAGATGAAGTTCAGCTCCGTCCGTTCTTCTCCCACTTCATCTCGCTAAGAGTCTTGAACAAAACTCTCCCGCTTGAAGAAAGCATTTAATTTTAATCCGTTAATAAATACACATGTATAACAATAAAATGTCAAAGTCTATAACCATGCTAAAGGGTTTTATAGCACCGAAACACATATTTTCATTCATTATCATTTTGAGAGAATAATCTGAAACATCCTCCACATTTAAGAGTTTTAAGAGGAGAGGAAACACATACACGCACACGCGACATGTCAGGTCACATGTTCACTTCAGAGAAGCGATTAGATGACAAACAGGAGACATCCTCCAGCTCACGCTGCTGAACTCTAGACGAAACATCACATCTTGTCTGGAGGTCACTTGTTTAAAAAAAAAAAACTACTGCATGCTCAAACTCTGCAGCCACAAAGATGGTGAAAAACCCCAACACACACACACACACACACACACATTGTGAACAGACAGGATGAAAGAGAGAGTCTGTGAATGGGGAAAAGGAGACAGGTGAAGGTAGTGAGTGGTGTTGCTGTCTGGAGGTGAACTGGTCTCCTATGAAGTATTAATAAAGCAGGGGGAGCCTCGGTAACCCAGCACTCGCTCCTGTTTGAACTTTAATGATCCAAGCAAAATGCTGCACACCTTTACTGAGGTGGAAAGTCAAAGATGATCAAAATACAGTAAAAATTTAATACAATTAAGCCTCATTTCCATAGGTCCTGCTCGGCTCGGCCCTTATTGGGCCAGTACAGGTCGCATCACTTCATCATCTGTTTCCACGTTCCCCTTTAGTACCCCTTTGGTGGGCAGATCATTATCATCAACGCACCAACACCTCTTTAAAAGCGTTCTTGTTACGTGTCGCTCCATTTAGTTGGCTCTGAACTTTTTCATCGGCTTACAAGAACGCCTGAACTTCAGCATTTGACCACTGATGTGACATTGTTTGTTTATACCTTCAACGTGCACTTCTCCAGATTCAAGTTGTTTCTAATGACAGGTTAAAAAGAAAACGGCGGATCGGGTTGCGGTGGAAGTTTCTGAAACTCCGCCCTCCGACCAACGACTCCGCCCCCTGACCAGTCAGTAGCCGACAGTGTGCTGATGTCACGTTTTAGGCTCCTGCTTGGCCTCAATGGAACCGCAGAGAAGTAGGTACTGCAAAAACAGTCCGGTTCCACGAAAAGACCTAGTGGAAAAGAACACGGAACCGGCCTGAGCAGGGTAAAGCGGGGCCAAGGAGGAACTGGGGAAATGGGGTACTGGTTAATTTCATAAAATCTTGTAGTAGAAACGTAATATAAAATACTTTTCTCATGTGCGTTAGACAGATTGGAGTTTGTTTATTTATTTATTTTACTTTTTAAGATCCTGAAGCAAAAACCAGGTCTAAAGCAGAAATACTCAACATCTGTTAGGTTTTTACATGAATATGTTAAAAACTAAACAGCAGATCCAGTGGTTCCCAACCCTGGTCCTTGAGGAACACCATTCTACATGTTCTAGTTGTTTCTCTGCTTTAACACGCCTGATTCGGTGATTTAATTAGTTCCTCAAGTTCTGCAGAAGCCTGTTAATCACTGTTCATTCAAATCAGGTGTATTGGAGCAGAGAAGCAACTAAACCATGCAGGATGGCGTTCCTCAAGGACCAGAGTTGGGAACCACTGAGTTAAACAGCACCAGTTCAGCTTTACAACTTGCGTCATGTAGCCCACTGAGCATGAAGCAATGTTACCAATGTTTGCAGCAGAAGCTCCCGAGCTCGTTTTAGAGCTGCAAAAGTTCTGGGTGTTTTTCTGTTTTTAGATCTGAACTTTCAATCACTACAACAATAGAACATGTAAATTTACTTTAGATTGCACTAATGGACTTTTACATGAGAACGTCCAATCCTTTTAGTTCATTTTGACCACATTAGAGTTTGGGTTGCAGGACGTTAATAAAATTTAGAAATTTGAATGTGTTTCTAAAACACACAAAAAGCCCTTGTTAATAATGCTCCATGTGAATAGATTTATAAAACCCTTCAGACTTTCCAGGCTGCAGGATCATCAAACTGTTGATAACTGCAGAGGTGAGTAATGGTGCCTTAAATAAAAGTGTAGGGATGTGAGGATGGGTGTAATGTTTCACGTTATCGAAGGCCTGGCAGCTGGCCTCGAAGTCAAATGTAAATGATCCAGTGAAGTTCTACAAATAGAAGTTAGAAGACTGACAAACATCGGATGAGATACATGTCAAAATGGTCATTGGAGGAAGGAAACACCGGTGACAGTAAAAGACATTTGAACAGCTGTGTGAAGACACAACTCTACTTGGAGGTAAAAATTAAAATAAGCATAAAACACAAATTATTTAAACATGACATGAAGATGTTCGACGGGTTTGTGTACAATAATATTTTTTGGGGGTCCATAAAGCTGCAGCCTCCATCACAAACTGAAGCATTGTAGCTTCCAGCTGGTCAAAGTCATCTTTCTCCTTTTGTACAAGAATATAAACTCAGAATTGCTTTAGTTTAGCTATTTTTTTCAGCAAACACATGCTTTTACAACTACAAGTTTAAAAACACAAATGCAGACTCGTAGAACCAAGAATTGAAAAAGCTGACAAAAATATGGACAAAAAAATTAAAAGCAGGAATCCAAACAGCTGCAACATTTAATAAACTGACAAACCAGAAATCAAGAACAGGATGCAAATAAAGATGTTCCAAGTATGACTCATTAAATTAAATGTGATGAACATTTGTCTAACATGTCTCCTCACTGTTGCAGCTTTCATTTAAAGAAAAAGATAAAAAAAGAATGTCAGAATGTGAGGATCCATCCATCATCTTCACCTGCTTCTTTTTCGGGTCATGGGGGTCACTGGTGCTCATATCCAGCAGTCATTGTGCGAGAGGCGGGGGACATCCTGGACAGGTCTCCAGTCCATCACAGGGACATAGAGACAAATGAGACAAACAACCATTCACTCTCTCACTCACACCTAGAGACAATTTAAAGTTACCAATAAGTCTAACATGTATGTTTTTGGTCTGGGGGAGGAAATTGGAGTACCTGAAAAAAATAATACTGTAATAATAAATAAACACATGTATGCACAGAGAGAACATGCAAACTCCACCCAGAAAGGCCCCGGATAAAATTTGATCTGGTGACCTTCTCGCTGAGAGGCAGCAGCTATACCAACTGAGCCACCGTGCTGCCAAATGTAAGAATTTATCATAATTTAAAAAAATATAAGTTCAAAATTTAAAAAATGCACATGTGAGGAAAAGCAGTTTCTGCAAGTTTTGTCAAAAAAAAAATTCATGAAGTATTTTTTTTTTTTAAGAAAAGAAAAATGATTCTCATGGTATTTACCAAAGTTTGAAAACTCATTTAGAAGATTCTTAAAAAAAAAAAAAGAACAGTGAGATTTTACTCTACATACATAACCATTATCCACACTTAATTTAAACACAACCACATGTTTGTGTACACAAACAAGTGTGTACATGTACAGATACACAAACAATCACACTTCACTGGGTCTCAGTTGCCATGGTGACAGAATATCAGGCTAGTTCTCTCTCGCTCTCTCTCTGTGTGTGTGTGTGTGTGTGTGTGTGTGTGTGTGTTGACTCCAATAAACTGGGTTACTTTGAGTGATTCTGTTTATCCTGGATCCATAAAGTGAACCAGATGAACCAGCTCTATTATGAAACTAATGTGAGTGTTTAACTTTTTGTCTTTAGTTGATTTGTAGTTGCACATTGGGAGTTTTTTTTCTTCTTCCAGTATTACTTTTTATTTTGCATCGTCTAGTTCAAATGAACAAACACTTTATGTTAAAGGTAGGGGTCCACCAATAAATCGGTCGGCCGATTTATCGGCCGGCCGATTTATCGGCCCCGATTTCCTTAATTTTGGGAAATTGGAAATCGGCCAATGCTTGCATGAGAAACCGATTTTACAGATTTTTTTAGTTTTAACAACAATTGTCTAAACTTCATTTAGATTTCAGAGCACTACCTTGTGACCATTTAAAACAAGTTAGTATTGTTTCTAGAATATTGTTCAAGGATCTGTTTTCCAACAAAATAAGATTGAAATTTGAAGGCGCATTGTGACCTTACAACATCTAACAGTGTTGCATATAAAACTAAATCGGTATCGGCCAAAATCGGAATCGGCAGGTTAGACTTTGTAGAAATCGGTGATCAGCCAAAAAACTGCAATCGGTGCACCCCTAGTTAAAGGCATTTGCTTTTTAGACAATTTAACAATTAACAATACATTTCAGTTTTGGAGTTAATTGTTTTGTCTGATTCATGGCTTTAGGACCTGGTTTAGTTTTTTAAAATGGTATAATTGGGATGTTACCAGTTGACAAACCATGCTGGATGATTTGAACCAGGACAACCTGCTAGCTGAGAGGCAGCAGCTCTACCAATTGCACCACTATGCTGCCCTGTTAGCATTTTGGTAACTACATAGTCAAACGAGTATTAAAAAAAAAAGATTTTAATTTTATTTTAATGGAAATAACCAAAGCATTTGCAGAGCTGTTTTTGGATTTATACTCACGGCTCTTTCGTAAACACAGATTGTTCTTTAGAAGAATACTTTTGCCTAGTCCATCCATAACTTGTTTCCATCCATTATCTTTACCCCCTTTTTGGGTCGTGGGGGGTCACTGGTGCCCATGTCCAGCTATCACTGTGTGAGAGGTGGGGGACACCCTGGACACGTCTCCAGTCCATCACAGGGACAGATAGAGACAAAGGAGACAAACAACTATTCACTCTCTCACTCACACCTAGACAATTCAGAGAGTCAGCCAGAAAGTCAGAGTCAGAGATTCTTTATTGTCATTCGCATCACGTGGTACATGAGGTGGAACGAAATTGTGTACACAGGATCCCAATTACATCAAACAATAGCAAAAATATAAAGTGTAAAAAGAAACAGTAAATAAGGATGTAAGATATAAACCAAGTTATACGCTAAACAAACGCGGGAGACCGGAGTTCAGTTCCCCGACGGGGAGTTGCACATTCTTTTCATTCTCAGGGGCCGAGATGGGCTAGAGGCAGGGCAGCCGACCTGGGACCAGAAAGCACCAGGCTCGATCCCCAGCCACTCCCACACGTCGTGGTGTCTCTGAGCAAGACACCCAATCCCTAAATGCTCCCTGGGCTCTTACTACCTTCTGCTCCACTTGGTGTGGTGGGTTAAATGCAGAGAACTAATTTAGCCTTTGAACACATAACGACAACGACAATCTCAGACTTCCCTTCCCTTAGAAAAATAAACTTTGACAAGACTAACTTTGAAAAGATTAGGCTAACTAGTTAGCAACTCTTATTTTATACAATGTACAAGGCTCAGAATCACATACTACCATCAAACATTCAAGAGTATTTTGTAAAAAGGAATAGTTGTTATAATTTAAAGGGAATAGATATTTTTGTAAAACCGAAGTAAAGAACAAGTTTAAGGGGTAGGTCTACTTCAACGCAGGGAATATGTTTATGGAATAGTTTGGATACGTGCTTCTACCCTGAGGCTGTTAGACTCATGAATAAATAAATAATAAGAATGATCACTGCAAAATATCACATCATGCTGATGCTGATCTGTTTTCTTGTTGCTGTGTTCATTTGTGACCATCTGCTCATACAGACTCATGTTCGTGCTGCTGTTTATAATAATAATAATAATAATAATTAATTCAATTTATAACGCACTTTTCATTACTGAAAATCTCAAAGTGCTACACATATATTGAATGCTACACACATTCATAAACCGGTGGCGGCAGACTACCATGCAAGGTGCTTTCCAGTCCTACCGGGAGCAACTCAGGGTTAAGTGTCTTGCCCAAGGACACAACGACACATGGTGCGGGTCCCGGGAGTCGAACCGCCAACTTTCCGATCGGGAGACGACTGCCATTACCACTACACCACGGCCGCCCGTATAATGATGTTTTTCCACTATATTAGGGCTTAGTGTATTACTAGTTGATGTTTTTCTTAGTTAATTCTAGATGTTATTACTGTTTTTCTCTTGCATTTGTTGTTGGATGTAACTGGGATCTCGTTTTCATCACATGTACCACATGCGGTGCAAATGACAATAAAGACTCTCTGACTCTGACTCTCTGAAAAAGAGAAATCATTATTTATATTTAAGAAAAAGATCAAGAATATATTGTTGATAATATACATTTAAGTTAGTTAATATTTAATGAACTATAATGAATAATTGTGATAAGTTATGTGTTTTATTGTATTATTTATGATTTTTGCTTGAATTGATTGTTTGAATGGATTTTGTTAAGAAGGGGCAGAAATGATAAGATTTCATTCTTCTTCTGCTTCCTTTCATTTTATAGGTATTTTCTTTTCTTTGTTTTTGAAATTGTATTTGTGTTTTTTAATTGAAATGAAATGAATAAAATAAACAAACAAACAAACAAGTGGTCTAATAACGCATAAATTATCTGTACTATTTTGATAAAATCATGAAACTGAGCCTATTTATTTATTTATTATTCATATTGTGAAATGTCAAACACAATTTTTTTATTATAAAGCGAGAGCTGTCATTAAAAAAAAAAAACTGCAAACAGCATATCAAAAATACTCCAACAAGAATAATTAGTGAGTAATGTGGTGAAGATTTTATTTGGACCGTAATGTTGAGCAGATGATTTAGACTTGTTGGCAAGAACTGAGAAAATTTGGTGAGACTACAAAAACGAGTTATAAATAACATAAAATTTAGAACAAATACAAATACACAGTTTACAAGCTGTTGCACTGTTCACAACATGAAAGGTCGTTAGAAATCAGGGCCGCAAGATGTCATTTATTCATAACCCTTCCACAGAATCTCACATTAACAGATAAAAAATGTGCAAAAACTTTTAAAAGATTTTAGGAAACAGGGTTTATTATGTGAATGCTAAACCATAGGCGTGTGTATACTTCATGCTAATTTCGCCTTTGATATATAAATGTGTGTATTTGATCACACTTCAGTTTGAGTGAGCGTTGATTTGTGAGGACTTCGTGAGGGCTTTGGATCAGTTCTAGTGTGTGTGTGGTGCATGTGCTTGTGTGTGTGTGTACGTTTGGAAAAAAAACCCAGAGGAAACACTTGAGCTCGTCTGTCGGCACTCCAACCAGAAATAGGCCTGACGAACACCTACTCACAGATAAGAGCTTCTTTTCCGTTGAGCCCCAGACTGAAAGTCACTCTGACAGCGTCGACTCAAAGATGACTCACATTCTCCGCTCACATCAAGCAGTGGAGAGACGGCGTTAACAAACTACCAACACAGGAGAGAAAAGTTGCATTCACTGCAAAGGCTGAACATTTAATCAACCTTGCCAACACAGACCACGGAGAGAAACCATATGTTCAGTCCCTACACTTTTACAAAAAAGAAACGCCGTCTTGTGAGACAAAACTAGAAATGGACAAATGTGGGATTTTCGTTTCAACTATGAGATGTCTACTGACCAAACTTGTGATGATTTATATAAGGAATTACATAACAAGAAAATTTGCATTTAGATGTTAAAGTTTCCACCTACAGATTAAATGCACGATACTTTGAATTAATTCATGGACAAAGAGAAGGTGTTATTTGAGGGTTTTTGTTGAGTGCAGCAAGACCAACAGGGATGTGTTTATATTTAAAAAAGATAACGGATTAAAATCAACTCATTTGCTGAAAAGTCTGCTACAAAGTGCTCAATAATACAGGGAGGAATAAAATTAAATAGCATATGCTGCTCTGTTTTCTTTTCTAATAAATTCATCTTTGACTTTCCTGAAGGCCAATGTTCCACTCTCCATTTTTGCATTGTTCTTGATTCTGCTACAAGTGTGACACCAAACATGTTTTCAAGATTTGTAAATTGTGTTTAAAAAAAAAAAAAAGGCTGAATCAAAACGAGAAGTTACAAGAGCCTCCTGAAAAGTTTTCTTTAATCTATGGCAGCTGGAACTGGTTCGAAATCATTCAAACTAAATGAAGGTTGTTGGGGAAAATGGACGAGACACATCTTGAAAAGACTGCCTGTAATTTAGCGTCTTAGCATCTGCTTTTAAGCGCAAACAGTTTTAGTGAGTAAAGTTGTCCTACACAGTTTAAAGCAGCAGCTAATCTGTTTTTTTTCATTAGTTTTTCGTCATTGAACATTCTGTGAACTCTAAAAACACCATCCTTTTGTAAACATACTAATATACTGATGTACTGTAAAATCCAGTTTTTAAAGAATTATGTCTGCCACCATCATTGCTTCAACCGGAAGCTCCGTGGTTCGGATTATTTTGGACATTAACAGTTTCTATTTTCAGGTTAACTGCTGTAATCTGAGAGGACTGGCAGCTGTGTGGACCTGGACCGGGCTGCTGGCACTCAGCACAGAGACAGGAAGACAGACTGGACTCGGAGGTTTGGGTGTCAGATAGTGTGTTGGTGCGTGCACGTCGTGTCTGACCTGCGGGGCAGGAAGTGGACATTGACACCAGAGTCGTCCGATATGCAGAGAATCTGTCGCCTCCGATCACATGCTGGAATCTGCTGCTGCATCGGGCCAGAAACAGGCCGAGACTTTCCCACAGTCAGAATTAGTCAGAGTGAAACAGACAGACACCGTCAGCTCTGTCTGTTCGGCTCACACTTCTCGATACAATGCTAAAGACACAAAAACTGAACTATTTTTCTAAATGAAACTTTTGTAACAAGAATTATTTGAAGTTGAACAACATGCAGGTGCAAAGGTTGAAGACAACCTGCTGATATACCTTCAGCTGTTTATCAGAGTTGCAGGGATGAGCAATTTAAGGAAAACATATCTTAAAACTTGCTGGTGTTTGATTTTTCTTCAAGAATTCAAGCACAACCCATTGTATAAATTGTGTTTTTGATGAAAAATGACTGTGGCCACAAGACCCCTCACTTCCTGCAGCTGAAAACTCTCTAATGTAACATGGCTGCTCCCACAAACCATGCTGGTTTCACTTCCACAAGGCCAGGTGGTGGCATTTGGTCCAGTTTTATAATTCGTGTTGATGGCAGAGACATGCTGCTAGCTTTATGTTCCAGGGATGTACAATCCTGATCTTTGAAGGTCACTGTCGTGCATATTTTATGGTTTTCCTGCTCAGTACGCTTGATTCAATGGTTGAATTACCTCTTCATGTTCTGCTGAAGCCTGTTAATCACCCATTGATACAAATTAGCTGTGTTGGAGCAAAGAAACATCTAAAACATGCAGGATAGTGGCTCTCGAGGACCAGGATAGGACACCCCTGCTATATTCTTTCATTTTCACCAGTTCATTGGCTCTAGGTAGAGGAGGGAGACACAAACTGTAGGGATGAGCTCACCCATGACCACAATTTCCACTTAATTATCCTTTCAAAATAAAAAAAATGACAGAAACAGACTTTTTGGGAAGGGGGAGGAAGGTGTTGTTGTAAAAAAAAACACTTCAAATTGAACAGCATTGTTAGGAAACAATTTGTGTGTCTAACTCTAAGTTTCAACATGATAAAAATAACAGTTATGACCAGGGATCTGTAAGCTGCGGCTCTTTCAAGCTTTGACCAAAACTAGCATAAAACTGAATTTTATTGGTTGTTATACAAACAACAAAAAAGTACTAGTTTTAGCAGTTTTCCTATAATTTATTTTGCAAATACTCACTTGTAATTTTTTTTGCTTTATTTCTATACTTAATTGTTTTTACACAATTAAAAATCACATAGGTCTGCACAGTTCATAGTTTTTATTTTATTTTATTATTTTTTAACTATTTTCTCCTCTTTACAAGAATCAGGTCTTTTCATTTGTCTTACATTGTAAAAAAAAAATCAATAAATGTTAAAAATCATTAGATGTTTTAGCTTTATAATGTCACCCTTACAGGCCACAAGAGTCTCCAACAAACCTAAAGTGGCCCACGGGCCACCAGTTGATAATTACAGTTGTAGCAGGTTGTTGTGGCTCTGGACACATTTAATTTAGTGAAGGAAGGTTTAAAATGGCTCTTTTGATCATAAAGGTTGCAGACCCCTGGTCATG
>JBBPBX010019391.1:13403-24371 GCA_038048925.1 Garcialebias charrua | reverse complement strand
CGGGTCACCTTTTCTTTTTAGAAATGCTTATTTACCAAGCAAGGGGACAATATTTTTTTTTAATTTTTTTTCAGAGATTACCTGGCTAACATCAGTCTGTCAGGAGGTAGGGACAGAGTGAAGAAATATGTTCTAAAAAAAGCTACATACTGCAGCTTTAATTGTTGGAACTGACCCTGTTTGTTGGATTTAAACAGATCGTAATGAAACAATCAGTGAACATCTAGAGTCAATTCAGTTCAAGATGGTTGCCACAGCTGATCAGTGTTAGCAAAACTAAAATGGATATCCACCTTATTCCTACGCCCCATGATGCTTTGCGCGAATTATGTGAACGACTTCCGCCGAAAGTCAGAACCGGCACTTTTGTTACACGCTAGCAACGCGCTAACCGGTTTTCGTCAGAGGTTTTAGGTCATAAAATATGTGGGAACACAAACTATCACAACTCAAATGTGGAGATATTGTTTTACCGCTACCTACAGCTGTTGAGGGGTGGGAGGACGACTTGAAGAAGTGGCCGAAAATAACGTACACTAGCATGTTTAGCTACTAGCATACTTAGCTACTTTGACAGTTGCTTCAGATGGCGAAGCGATGAGCAATCTGAAAAGCTCTGAAGCTTATTAGTATCTTCACAGTAACAAGGTTGGTCCTGTTATGTTAAGAGAGGTGGGACACTTTATTTAAACAAACATAAAGCCCAGTCTAAGCATTAAAACTACACATCTCCAGGTCCAGCTAACAATGATGTTGCTTTGGACTTTTGAGCTGCAAGATGTTTATCTGGACACCAACTGAGCACCTGGAGCTTGACATTTCTTTTGACAAAGACTTTACTGATTCACAAATGAAGCACCTTGAGAACTTTTAATAAAATACAGTAAATGAAAACAAATAATGAAATAGACAGGAAACGATCTTTAAAAACTTGATAATGACAAAAGTGACATTTAGATAGAAACAGTAGTTTAATCCAAAATTAACTGATATAGTGCACACAAAAAACTAACCTTGTAAGAAGGTTAACAGTCAACTATTGTACATAACAAATTAATCATTTTAGCAAATACTTTTATAATGTAATAGTTAACATATCCTTTAAAAAAACATGTTAAGAGTTGTGTTACGTTTACAGCAAGTACACCAGTACTGTACATGTTTGAGAAAAATGTTTACATTTAATGTCTTCTCACTTCTCACTTGAAATAAGCTGGCATCCTTTGCGTGTGAATGCTGGAATGATTAAATTGACACCATAGCTCTTGCAGCAGGTCCCTCACTGTGAAACCACGATCACCCATCACCTGATCTCCAGCACGCAGATAGTCCAGAAACCCAGAGTTCTGTGTTATATACCTGTCACTGCATTTACCACCATAAGCATCTGAAATAAACATGATTATTCCAGAGGGAGAAACAGCCAATAAATATTTCACAGTGTTATTTGCATGTATGATTCACTTCTGGAGTCCAAGTTTTTAGCTTTCTGCAAAACATGTTGCTTTAATTGTTTCACGGGGCAACCATAGAATAAGGTTGTTGGTTTGTTCTGACATTATGTCAATCCACATTCCAACAGTCATGCTGCATGTGACTGGTGGTGTTGAGCAGCTCCACACTCTCATCAAGCCCATCTGAAAGTAAAAGTACATTATACAAACATTAGGGTTCATTTATGAACACACACACACCTATATTATATACAGTATATATATATATATATATATATATATATATATATATATATATAATAAACACACACCTATATTATATATATATATATATATATATATATAGATATAAAGATATGTATAAATAAACGCACACACAGCATACATATATAGGTGCGTGTGTTTATTTGCCAGTTATGAACGAAAATATTAGTATCATTTAATCACTGACTACATAAAATCATAACACTAAAAGCTGTCTCTTAAATCATACCTGGTGTTCTCGATCCTCTGGAGGATACTGTGACTTTTTTCAGGTGGTTTCTCGTAGCCCAGCCACAAAGAAGGATGCGGGTTTTTCTTATCGGAGCCTGTTCAACACACACTAGTTGCAGCCACAAATTCAGCTTCGTCTGATTATTCTTACAGCCATGAACAGCGCAACAGGTACCCGAGCTCCTCAAGACATCTTCGTGACAATATTAGCTCGAAATAACAGAAAACAGAACTTCAACAGAACTTCTACGATGCGCGCAGATTAGCAAGCAAACAACGAGGAGCCAATGCAAAAATTCTACTTCCGGGGTCAAACGGAAGTACGACACATTATCGATTCTACAGTGACGCCCACAGGAATAAGGTGGATAACTCAACAAATAACGATCTAAAGTTAATTGTGGTAGTAGCTGGTGTAGTGTGAAGATGCACTTTCCTGACTCTGACCTTTGACCCTTGGTTTGTCTTCCAACTCACCATGAAAGTTGCTCTAAACCTGAAAGTCTGATGTTCTCACACGTTCACTGTCCGACTCAGAGTCAGCTACAGCCTGACTGATGTTTACCTTTTCTTCTATGCTTTTAAAAAAGAAAAGAAAAATAATTAATGAAGTTTTTGTTTTATTTAATTATAACAGATGTGAACATGAAAAGTGCTGATTATTGTTTTCAATCATTTTAATGAAATCATGTGAGATATTGTATTTTTTTAAACAAACTTCTCTTTTCTGTTTTTCAGAAAATATATTTGCCTTGAGAGACACATGTAATTAAATGAGTGCTTTAAGCTGTTTTCTTCAGAGGTGAGTCATAACTGTAACCTGAACCTGAACCTGGTCACACAAAGAAACTTTCATAAGACATGTCGGTCCGGCTTTTATGCGGGTTCAAGTCTCCAAAGAGCATTCAGAAAACACGCAAACGCGGATTGGCGGATTAAACTGACTCGCCTTTGATCCCCCTCTGACCCGCCACGGTTCATAGTGTTAAACCCGGATCTGTCGACTTGTGAAAGGTGTCGGGGTGTCTGCGGCTTCAAACTCATTTGAGGAATGTGAGGAATGATGACGTACTTTTCCTGCGCCCACTGTCAAAAGTGTAAACAAGAACATTTTTATTTCGCTCGCATCATCACTCGCTATTCTTCGCCGAATCTTTTGTTTTTCTTTTTTTTTTCATCACGGAAATGGCTAATTGGGGTGATGCCGAAACCCGTCTACTCCTGTCTCTGCGCGCAGAGGAGGATAAGGGATTTACCGGTACAGTGAAGGATGGTGCACTCCTGGAGCGAATTGGTGTACTGATGCGAGAGCGCGGTTATAACCGGGACAAGAGCCAGGTGACCACCAAACTAAAAAACTTAAAAAAGAAGTACCACCAGGTGAATGACCACAACGGACGCAGCGGGCGCGACAGGATGGACTGGACGTATTTCGAGTTATGTGACGCGATTTGGGGGAAGAGTCATTCTGCTAATCCCATCGCTCTGATTAGCAGTATGCGTGAAAATGAGGCGTCCAGTCGACCGTCAACATCCACCGAGGACAACAGTGGCACCCCCGGTGATGAGCCGTCCACATCGTCGCAACAAAATGATAAGGAGAACCGAGTGGGTAAGATAAAACACCGCATAACACTAACCACATTATGGCCCAAGAGCGCAAAGTAATATGATGTTATAAATTAATTTATGTTGTGCAGATTCTTCTCCTGCCCCCAAAAGAAGGAAGAAAAGCAAAAATGAAAGCATGAAGGAGTTTCTAATGGCACTCCGCGACCAGGACCGGGAGGAAGACGAGCGAGTCATGCGTAGATTGGCAGATGAACGTGCAGCTGAGAGGGCAGAACAGGAGCGGTGGCAATCCGAGCAGCTTCGTGTTCTGCAGGACCAACACGCAGAGCTGACCAATCTCCTCAGAAGTTTAATAACACAACGTAACCTACCTGACCAGCAAGACCAGTACAGTTTCACGCAACTGTAGGACATTTTGAAGTATTTATTTACATAGCACCTTTTGGTTTTTTGCATAACTACACAGATTTCTTTTTTGTATTTTTTCGCTATGCAGAGGTGCACTTTTTGTTTCTATTTCTGTCAATGCAGAACTGCACATTGTTATGGTTCGTTTGTATTCTGCACACTGTTGGTGCTGCAGCCAATGTGCAATAAATTTATAGAAAGTGCATTGAGGTGCACACTTTTTTTCTATTTCTCTCAATGCAGAACTGCACATTGTTATGGTTTATTTGTTTGTTTGTTTTCTGCACACTGTTGGTGCTGCAGCCAATGTGCAATAATTGTATCCAAAGCGCATTGCAATGCATCATACATGTACATTATTTTTTTGTTTATTTTACAGTTACATGTAAGTTAAATGCAAATGTTATTTATTAAAATCCATGAAATTTATTAAAATCCATGAAATGAAAAGTTTATCCCTTTTTTGATTTATGCTAATATAGAACTGTTTGAATTTACTTGAATTTCATTCTTATATCAGAACTGACTTCTCTATTGTTCTTCTACCTATTCACAGTTCAGAGTGGAAACTTTGAACATATGACCCTAAACTTATAACTTCCATTTTTATAGTTATAGCCATAGTATAAATTTCACTTAGAAATGTTATGAGCAAGACATTTCTTTTTTAATTAAGGTGTGGTTAGTCTAGTCCAAATGCAACACAAGTTGTCCTGCTTGTATCTGTTGTTTTTTTCATACCTATTCACAGCTCACAGTGGCCACTTTAATACTGGTATGAGCTGGACATTATTATTTTTTTATTAAGTTCAAGTCTGCAGGTGTAGATGCTGTCCTGCTTCTCTATTCGCAGGTCAAAGTGGCCACTACTGATGTGAGCAGGACATGCATTATTTTGTTATATGTCCTGTCCTTAATAAAAGAAGAAAGCATGTCCTGCTCATATCAGTAGTGGCCACTTTGACCTGCGAATAGATAAGCAGGACAGCATCTACACCTGCAGACTTGAACTTAATAAAAAAAGAATGCATGTCCTGCTCAGATCAGTAGTGGCCACTTTTACCTGTGAATAGATAGAAATAAGAACATACGCAGGACAGCATCTACACCTGCAGACTTGAACTTAATAAAAAAAAGAATGCATGTCCTGCTCAGATCAGTAGTGGCCACTTTTACCTGTGAATAGATAGAAATAAGAACATAAGCAGGACATTAAGGTCAAGTCTGCAGGTTTACATGCAGCAGCAGCTGTCCTGCATATATCAGTGCTTATTTCTTATTTCTAATGATATATAATTAAGTAAAGGCCAATTCTTCAGTGTGGCCAAAACTTCATAAAAACTAGCACAGAGTAAATTTACATTTTAAAGCTCTAACAGAAATGCCGGCGCTCGCTGTTCAGATGTAATTTATGACTTGCACAGTGTAACACAGAAAAATTTATTTACAAGATGGACATTATGGCATCTCTTATTGCTAGGTGGCTGTTCATTTGTGCTCCAACATCATGTGGCTGCTCTGGCACCTGAAGTTCACCCTCAATGTATTCCCACTCTGGCAAGAATATCTCCCCATTGGCCTCACATACGTTGTGTAAAATACAGCAGGCCACAACAACTGTGGACATGAAAGCTGTATCTACATCGTTCCGTTTTGCAAGACACCTCCAGCGGCCCTTCAGACGCCCAAATGCGTTTTCCACCACCATCCGAGCAGAGCTGAGACGAAAGTTGAATTTCTTCTGGGACTGATTCAGCACTTGGTGATTTGTGAAGCCTTTCATCAACCAGTTCCGGATGGGGAATGCAGGATCTCCTATAATGTGCGCTGGCACCTCAACACCACCGACATCCATCGTCACCTGTTCACAGACAGACAGACAAAAACACAACATTTAACTCACATCGTCTGCAACATACTCAAATCTTATTGATAAACACCCCACCCCAAACTTTCATTTTTTATAGACTTTAGAACGTAAAACTCTTCCTTATATTAAATTCATTGTTTTCCTGAATCTAGAAATCATTTCTGATCGCGCAGGGATCAAACAAACATGTCCTTCACACATGCAGGAAGTAATTTGCATCTGTTTCACATATGTAAATGAAGGCGTGTCAGGGGAGGTGTCTCACGTGCGCTCAGTTCCACGTTAATTGTGATGTACAAAAGGAATGTGCGTGGATTCCGGCGTACGCACGGTTTGATACGTTTGGTATGGAGCCAAGATGGTCTAGTGGCAGGGCTTTTGACTTGGGACCCGAAGGACGCGGGTTCGCGCCCCGGCCACTACCCACCTTGGGGTGTCTATGAGTGCACACCTATTTCTCCAGCTCCCCGGGCGCTTTCGGGCTGCTCACTGCACCACTTGGTAGGTGGTTGGGTTAAATGCAGAGACGAATTTCGTCTGTGTATGGGAAACATACGCAGATGACAGGAAAATACATTATTATTATTATTATACATCTGGATTTTTTTGTGCGTACGCAGTTTTCTGGATTTGACCGTACGTCACGTTTCAGTAAGAAATCCACGCAAGTCTTTGTACATGAGGCCCCAGATGATCAGCTAAACCTCACTTGCAGTGATCAGAAAGTGTACAATACTAAAGCGCATCAACATCCATTACATAACATTACTTTACAGTGAAATATTTGTAAAATACAAAGTAATGCACCTAAATGAATTACTTTTGTTAGCAAAGCAGGTTTGAAACATATGCAGTGGTGTACTTACATCACGGGGGAAAAGAAATCCATCTTGGCTCTCGGCTTTGTGGAATATGTCAGAGTTGGCCAAAACACGGGCATCATGGGTACTACCAGGCCAGCCAACGTAGATGTCTGTGAAACTGAAGTAACAAAAAGTGCTTGTTAAAAAACAGTGACCTGTTTAAGCTGTGGGAAGTACATGTTTAGCAACACTTTTTGATTAAATATTAATATATGAACAAACACAACTTAGATTACACATTACCGGCAGTTGTGGTCAACAACAGCTTGAAGAACAATGGAGTAGTAACCTTTGCGGTTGAAATAGGCACCAGGAGACTGGCAGGGAGCGATGATGGGAATATGTGTGCCATCAATGGCACCTGCGCACATAGGGTATCCTCGAAGATTAAATCCATTTATGACGTTGCGCAAACGTTCCCCACTTGGCAGACTGATGGTACGTTTCAAAAGCGCTTTCTTGATCGCCACGGCCACCAGATGTACTGACATGCACACACTGGACAGACCAATCCCAAATATGCAGCTGATGGACCTGTACTCACTCGGGGTTGCAAACCACCACAAAGCTACAGCCAGTTTCAGCATAGGTTCCAAAGGCAGACCTCGACGTGTTCTTTGACGGACCAGATATGGCTGAATGTGCTGGAACACTACGTCGAATGTTAATCTGGACATTCTAAAATGTTTTCTCCATTCATCCTCACCGAAGTTGTTCAGTACTTCGGTCCAAAACACTGCTCCCTGGGGTCGCTCCATCCTCCATACACGTCGTTCAGCCCGGTTGTAGTCCAAATAAACAATACGCCGTCTTTCCCTTCGGCGTTGCCTCAATGTGCGCAATGCTGTCTCGAAGCTTGCTTGTGATGTTGTCGGTCTTCGCGCAAATAATTGCTGCATCTTGGCATTTATTAACAAGAGCATTCGGATAAGCACAACGATGTTCGCTAGCGTCGCCATGTTTGTTTACAGACACCTCTGCGGTCCCACGTTAAACACGCAGGCAGTACGTCATCACGTTAAACACGCAGGCACCACGTCAACTGATCGTTCGGGTACGTCAACTGATCTGCGGATTTTCACCACGCCTCTTTTCAAGCCGGGCTGCAAATCGTTTTGTGAATGCTCCATTGAGGGCGGGTCGTGGCCGGATTCAACTTTGTTTTATGAATGACCCGATGGGTATTAAAGCCGGACTGCTCTGTGCGGGAATAGCGCGGGTCTGACTTCTTTCAGCTACCTTGGTGTCAGTTCCTGGCTAGTCCTCCTCGTGGTGTATCCTGGTCTGATTCACCAGCAGAACCCCAGAACTTGAGTTGTCAACAATGACCTGGCAAGGAGCAGAAACCTTGTGACAAAAATGCAACTTTGGGTTTGGTTATGTCATTTCAGCTAATGCAACTTCATAAATCATTTCCTTTTTCATTCATTCAACCTTTATTTGAACAGGTTAGTCCCATTGAGCCACAAGGACTCAATTACAAAAGAGACCTGGATTTTAACAAAGAGTGATGACAACAATGACAACAGACATTCACAAATGATTCATACAAATTTAATTTTTTTTTTTAACAATTGAAAACAAAATGATAATTAAAAGGAGAAAGAAACGTAGCGGAAAAAACAGCTAGATTACTTTCATTCATTCATTCAACCTTTATTTATACAGGCTAGCCTCGTTGAGCCACGGGGACTCATTTACAAGAGGGACCTGTCTCACTCACACCCAGGGTCAATTTAGAGTTACCAATCAGCCTAACATTACGAGGCGGTGTAGAAAACTAAAACAGGAACACGTCTGCATTGGTTCTTGCTGGGAACTTAACAGATGTTTGAAGCCACTTAGAGAGGTCAAGGTCGAGAACTTCAGATTTTTTTGCAAGATATTCCAGGAAACAGGGAAAGAGCAGGAGAAGGCCCTTTTGCCTAGTTCAGGCCTCACTGAGGGAACACTGCAGGTAATAATGTCCTGAGAGCTCTATACATTTGGTATTCCTGGCTTGTGGTGATAATAAATTACTTGCTCTGGTCACATTAAATAACTTCTCTCAACCAAAATCAAAAGAAAACTATTTATCAAAAAGTTCAACTATGTCTAAATCTGTGCGTGTATAAAAACCAAAATAATTCCTGCTCAAAGAGTTCAATTTGCCTTAGAGAATTTAGCCTTGATTGATTAGTTATTGTTTCGATTGTTCATTATTGATTTACTACTTCTAAAACCAGTTATTCTACAAATTATTGATTGCATATTAATATTGTTGATTCATAGCTTGATTAACTATTTTTGTAATAAAATTTAGAAGACAACTAAGATCTCTTCATCTGGATGAATATTCATTTGTTATGGTATAGAACTCCCTGAAATTAACAGATTCTACTTCAGTGGCTCAGCCCTGATTATTAAAGGGTGAATATATTAATTAAGTTGTTGTTGTTCAAATAAACTGACCTGCTGTAACAAGTATTAAATAAGTAAACAAGTGTAGTGAAGTGAAGAGCTGATGCCACCCTCTTCCTCCACTTCATATAGGCTACACTGGGAGTCATTCACAACAGACTGAGCGTCACATCTGGATACATGTATATCCAATGAGACTGAGCATTAACGTTACTTTCAAGGTTGGTCCAAAACCTGAAAGTTATGCACCATAACTCATGTTCCCTGAAGGAAGGGAACGAGGTGCAACATATGACTATGAGAATTGCACCCCCGCGCGGTTACCTGAAGTATTACAATCACGCCTTTATGGCAGGTGGGCATCAGCATCACCACAGAGGCCCCACCCTCTTGGTATAAAGACGCGTGCGCCCATCTTACTTTCTCCAAGAGCACTTCACCGAGCTTTGGCATTGAAAAGGGCAAACATGTGTTGCACCTCGTTCCCTTCCTTCAGGGAACATGAGTTATGGTGCATAATTTTCAGTTCCCTTATCAGTCAGGTTCACTCAGTGCAACATATGACTATGGGAACGTAATTCATTCACGCCCTTGAAATGCTCAGTAAAATGCATGCTTGTGAGAACTTTTGGCGTTTTGGCTGATCTCTGTGTTAGAGAGTACAGCCTGAGTGACGTCACAAGCAGTGACATCCAAACAATAGTGTTTTGCAAACGTATTTGTGGAACTCCAGTTAGCCGCAGCACAAATGTCTGTCACTGGAACACCCTTAAACAGTGCCCATGAGGCTGCTAGGCCTTGAGTGGAATGGGCGTGTACCCCAGAGTAGGGCTGTGCGATATGACGATATATATCGTGGGGACGATAGAAACGTGTCTATCGTGCTACTTTCCTTCTATCGTCTCTATCGTGATAAATAAGAATAAAAAAATAACTGTCGCAAATAAGCTTCATATTGTGGTTTTGCGAGATGACGGCGCGGCTTTATGTTTGACGCACGCGCGGGTTTGCGACACATGCTTTACGTGGTTAAACTCGAGAGCAACAGAGACGCAGGCGCATGAAGCCGGTGTCTCAACCATAGATCTCAACAAGGAGAAAACAGCTGCACAGGCAGCCCAAGAAGAATAACTTTTACCAAAAAGAGGGGGAAGCTCACCTTGTTAGCTTCCATTATTTCGCTCCGCTGAAACTCGGAGACAAAATGGGTCCAGAGGACACGAACCCAGAGTCCAACCGAGTCCGAACTCGGGTCCAGTTAACCAATACAAAACAGACCAGAGACACAACAGAACCGCAATCAAACGCAACGTTTTCTCTTTTCTGTTTCTTGCTTTGTTTACTCAAACTTCAGAGCGGATTTCTTCTTCGTGAGTTTCATTAGCAGCTGTTGTTTTACCGCCACCTGCAGGAAAAATTTGGACCAAAGTAGAAAAGGAGTTGTTTGTTTGTTTGTTAGTTTATTCATTTTATAAAATGAAATACAACAATTAACGTATTCATAATAGAAAAAAATAATAAAATGAAAGGTAGCAGATGAAGAATAAATCTTATTAAATCTGCTCCTTATTCATCTAATAACAGTTCAAACAATATTTTCTATAATAACAAAATAAGTAAATAACTCAGTCAATTTTCAATTCACATATATCACACATTAAATTAGATTCATTTATATTTTTTTAGCAATTCATTTTTTACCAGTTTCTTAAATACAAGGAATGATTTGGCTTCCTTAACATTTGTCATTTGGCATTAAGTCATTCCATAATCGTACTCCTTGAATTAAGGTAGATCTTAGGTAGATCTAGTTTCTACTTTGGTCCAAATTTCCTTGTTCTTTTTGTTCACATTCTTATAAATGTAACTATCTGTAGTAAAATAATAAAATAAAAAAACTTTGGTC
>JBBPBX010019390.1:0-30774 GCA_038048925.1 Garcialebias charrua | reverse complement strand
AGTACCGTATTTTCCGGTGTATAGGTCGCACCTTTTTATGTTTTTTTCAAGGCCTGCGACCTATACTCAGGTGCGACCTATATATGGCTTGTTATCACTTTCGGTGAAACAAATTTTTAAATCCAGCTCATTTCACAATTACGTTCATTTATTAAGGAAAAGTTCAGCTCAGACATATATTTGCTATAATTTTTATCAAACAAATAATTGTTTTTAAGTGTTAATCTTCTTAAAAGCCTTGCTGTGCGCTCCTGTGGCAGACATTTGCAGCAGAGCTAAACGTAGGTGCGACCTATCTAGGGATTTTTCCAATCTATTGGTGATAATTGGACAATGCGACCTATACACAGGTGCGACCTATACACCAGAAAATACTGTATATGCTGAGTTATTCGGACTGTTTAGATGAAAGACACATCTTCTACTATATCTTTCTGATCATGTCACTCCTTCTAAAATGCTTATCTCTCCTGGAACAGCCTCTGGACTTTGAGTCTTCTCCAACCTACAAACTCCAGATCGACGCTCGCAACCCCGAGCCTCTGATGGAAGGCCTGGAGTACGGCAGCGAGTCCACTGCCGTCTTGTTCGTGTCCGTCACTGATGTGGACGAGGCCCCAGAGTTCAGCCTGGACCGCCAAGATGTGGCTGTAGCTGAGAACTTCACAAAAGGAGCAGTGCTGCTCACAGTGGAGGCCAAAGACCCAGAAGGAAAAGAGATCGGGTAAAAACACAGTCAGCTGCTGGATGTTCTGGTCAGAGCTGCAGGAACTTTTTTGATCTTTAGTACAAGAAACAAAAGAAAGGAAAGAACAACAGGGTGATGTTGGCTTCATTTACTTACTATGGGGTATTCTATAAAAAACAAAACAAGCAAAACCAATTTATCTCACTGGCAAGCATAGATATATCTTATATAGTTAATATAATTATTACTATATAATTAGTTTTATATATATTATAAGTTAATATAATTATTACTTGTATCGTTTTAGGTAAATACACAGATTTATTTAAATAATATCTAGACTAAAAAAACTCCTGAACATACAATCTAACTGGAAATGTCAGACAATTTAAAATACTTTGTTGACAGAAAACAATATTTTTAACATTAACTTATACAAGAATATTCTGAGTGAGAATAAGTCTCACAGAAACGCTGGATGTGATTACCGCTTAAGTAACGAGGTAACTTGTGTTTGAGGACAGATTCTTTCAAATGTCTTTTTAACCTCAATTCTCTGAAAAGGATTTATTAGAAGAAAAAAATTATTTAAACATCAAATAAACTTGAAAAGTTTCTGCAAATTCGAACTATGGTTAAATTACAACCAGAATTCAAACCACTATTGTTATTCCAGCGACCCTTCTCCATCCGAGGAAGACTCATCACACAGGTTTTACTGACGCGTTACTCAGAACTGCTCTGATCCAAATCAAACTACTGGGTCAGGATTTTCATACAGAAGCTAAAGAGACAGACGTTTTGTGTTACGTGGACTAAAACTTTGATTTAAATATTCACTGCCATAACTACACAGCATTACGTTCTTACAAACACAATCAAATATAAAAAATCATGTTTTTACAGGTCGTACATAGAGATGCATCCTACATGAAAGTTGACAAAACATTTGTACTCAATCTAAATTAAACACATTAGTGATGTGAGGTGTGAGAGCTGCTTGAGGAAAACAAAATCAAATTTCTTATCTATGTGTGAAACTGTTGCAAAGGGTGGCACCACTGAGCCATACTCCCCCCACCCCCACCCCAATGTAATTACATTTTATTTAATTCAGTTTATAGCACCAAGTCACAACAGAAGTCATCTCAGTGCACTGAACTGAAACATTCATATATAAAAATAATAAATTTAACATTATTTATCTGAGGAGCAGACTGCTTTGAATTTAACTCCATCGCAGACTCTCATCTTGAGCAAACATGAAGGCGACAGTGGAAAGGAAAAACCTTTAGCAGAACCAGGCTCAGGACAAACAGTCACCTGCTTCGACTGGCTGGCTTTGAGAGGAACAGATACACAATGGCAGGTCAAGAATCACAGAAAACAAATCAAAACTATTCAAGCTTAAAAATTAATTTAAGGAAATTAGGTCAATTTGTCCTCCAGTAGTCTAAGTCTATAACAAGCCAACCCTAACTATAAGATTTGTTAAAAAGAAAAGTCTTAAGCCCAGTCTTTAAACTGGACAATGTGTCAGCCTCATGGACAGAATCTGGGAGTTGGTTCCACAAGAGAGGAGCCTGAAAACTGGAAGATCTTCCTCCCATTCTGCTTTTAGAAACTCTATAGGAACCACAAGTAAGCCTGCAGTCTGAGAGCAAAGTTCTCTGTTAGGAAAATAAGGAACAATAAGATCTGTAATATTAGATGGAACTAGGTTGTTGAGAGCTTTGTAGGTTTGAAGTAAGATTTTGGTATCTATTCTGAATTTGACAGGGAGCCAACGCACGCGCGCGCACACACACACACACACACACACACACACACGAATGTGCGCACATGCCTATTTCTGAAACCTTTGAAGATACTTCATTAAACCATTAGAGAATATTTATAAGCAGAGAGGGGTTTGATTAAAGTCAGGGTTAATGAAAAGAGAGTCAGAGTCAGAGAGTCTTTATTGTCATTTGCACCGCATGTGGTACATGTGATGAAAACGAGATTATGTACACAGGGTCCCAGTTACATCCAACAACAAATGCAAGAGAAAAACAGTAATAACATCTAGGATTAACTAAGAAAAACATCAACTAGTAATACACTAAGCCCTAATGTAGTAGAAAAACATCATTATAAACAGCAGCACGAACATGAGTCTGTATGAGCAGATGGTCACAGATGAACACAGCAACAAGAAAACAGATCAGCATCAGCATGATGTGATATTTTGCAGTGTTTATTCTTATTATTTATTTATTCATGAGTCTAACAGCCTCAGGGTAGAAGCTGTTCCTCAGTCTAGTGGTTCTACATTTGATGCTCCTCAACCTCCGTCCTGAGGGGAGTGGGGCAAAGAGTGAGTGTGCTGGGTGAGTGAGGTCTTTCATGATGCAGGTGGCTCTTTTTCTGCATCTGGAGGTGTAAATGTCTGTGATGGTGGGGAGACTGACTCCAACAGACTTCTGTGCAAAAAAAAGGCCTCAGGCGTTCCACGTGTCACAAGTCAATCAGCTGTAGGATAAAGAGAACCTGTTGGGGTCAGAAAATTTTATAGTAGTTCTTCAATTTTTATTCCATAATTGTTTCATAAAAATAAAAATCACAAGAACTCCTCCTTTGTTGGTATACAGTGCATCTGGTGCAAACGCACCATGAATCCTTGATGAATTTGTCTTTGTTCCACATGACCGTCTGATCAGATCTATTTGTTGCAAATTTCACATGTACTAAAACTAACGGTTGATTCTTTTGGTCCACCGCTGCTCCTCTGGTGGTAAATCCAGCTTGATGATTGTGTGTTTGTCTGCAGATTTAAGCTGGACGGTGACTCTCAGGGCTGGCTGGAGATCAACGCTGCCACAGGAGAGATCAGGACCAAGGAGAAGCTGGACAGAGAGAAACTGGAGACATTTGAAATCACAGTCAGCGTCTTCGAGAAGGGTAAGAGAAGACTATATTTAAATGCATGTGGATTTGGCAACTAGGGTGAACATTATTTGTTTATATCCCTATTTCATTCTAAAGAGAACCCAGAGAAATATTCAGAGCAAGTCATCCACGTGCGGCTGCTGGACGTCAACGACAACGTCCCCAAACTAACAGAGATGCAGGCTTTCATCTGCATGCAGGACATCAAACCTGTCATCATCAAAGCAGAAGATAAGGACAGCGCTCCGTTCTCTCAGCCGTTTACTTTTGCCCTTGCCAAGAAATCCCCCAACTGGGAGCTGCACAAAATTGACGGTACGCTTATTTAAAAAAAGTCTCACACACAAGGATGACGCACATTTGCATATTCAGATTTGTGTTTCCTTCTTTGTCTCATGTAGCCACATCAGCTGAAGTGCGTCTGAAGAAACAACCAATCAAAGAAGCAAACTTCTCTCTTAGCATCAACATAAAAGACAACGCTGGTGTGGGAGTTACACAGGCGTTCGAGGGTGAGTCGACTGCTTATTATTGTCATAAAGGGCTGGTGATGGTAAACCCAATGTTGCAGGCAGGCAGGCGAAGATTCAGGATAATGTAAAAAAAAAAAAAACTGGGAGCACAGTGAGAATCATGTTTTTTGATTTCTCTAGTGCTTTCAATACCATCCAACCAGTGATATTGAAAGACAAGCTGGAGAACACAGGTTTAGACCATCAGCTCATCACCTGGATCCTGGATTACCTCACAAAAAGACCACAGTATGTGAGGACCCAGGGTTGTCAGTCAGACACGGTTGTCTGCAGCGTGGGGGCTCCACAAGGAACAGTCCTTGCCCCCTTCCTCTTCACCCTCTACACCGCTGACTTTCAGTACAGCTCTGCAAGCTGTCACCTGCAGAAGTTCTCAGATGACTCTGCTATCGTCGGTCTCATCAAAGATGGAGATGATGGGGAGTACAGAGAACTGACTAAGAACTTTGTGGAGTGGTGCCAGAGGAACTGTCTGCAGATCAACACCGGAAAAACAAAAGAACTTGTGGTGGACTTTCGCAGGTCCAAACGGTCTCCTGCTGTGCCAGTGAACATTCAGGGAATGGACATTGAGATCGTGAGGTCCTACAAGTACCTGGGTGTTCATCTTAACAACAAGCTGGACTGGACTGACCACACTGCTGCCCTCTATAAGAAAGGACTGAGCAGACTGCATCTACTGAGGAGACTCAGGTCCTTCGGTGTGCAGGGGACTCTTCTCAGGACCTTCTTTGATGCTGTGGTGGCATCAGCCATCTTCTATGGAGTGGTCTGTTGGGGTAGCAGCATCTCCACTGCTGACAGGAAGAGACTGAACAAGATTCTCAGGAAATCCAGCTCTGTCCTTGGGTGTCATGTTGACCCAGTGGAGGTGGTGGCCGACAGGAGAATGAGGACCAAGCTTCAGCGCATGCTGGAGTTCCCGTCCCACCCCATGCACCACTCTCTGACAGCCCTGAGCAGCTCCTTTAGTGCCCGGCTGCGGCACCCTAAGTGCGTGAAGGAAAGATACCGCAGGTCTTTCCTTCCGGCCGCCATCAGACTGTACAACACGCGCTGCTCTTAGTAGCTCTTAGTAGCTATATTTCGTTTTTATACTGTTTCAGTGTTTTTTTGTACTAATTTGTATTATTTATGTATATAGAGATTTTTTAACATTTTCTGAACTGGTCCCTGTCCTCTATGCTGCTGTGACAATGTAAATTTCCCCACTGTGGGATTAATAAAGGCATCTTATCTTATCTTATCTTAAATAAGGAATTTATTAACGAAGCAAAAGAGCTGACAGGGCAGCAAAATAAACATGAATAAACAGGAGGTGCTTACATACAGACAGATGGACATAAGACAATGCCAGGACAAGGACTAAAACAGAGACACAGACCTATATACAGGAAACACCAATTAGACCAAGTGATGGCACCTGTGAGTAATCACAGATGCCAGAGAAGGAGACAGAGGATGGAAGACAAGAACACGACACAAGATGGGGCTAGATACTAGAGAAACACAAACGAAACAGAGTATCGGGGGAACACAGACATAAACATGACACCAGGAACAAGACCACAACTTCTACAATTATAAAGCTGAAGGATTATTACAACAAATCAGGTTATAACAAACAATACATTTGTCTTTGTGCCAAGTCACATACAGACTTACTGCCATAAACATTCTGACACAGTGGTTTCCAGACTTCTGATCCCAAAAAAACTATATAGCAGAGACTTGTGACCCACAATTCTTCCTTTTTTTTATAGCTGGATATAACCTCATAACCTTGCAACTAGTGTTTTGTGACCAAAAGCAGAGTTCTGACCACAACTTTGGGAACAAAATGCTTTAGTAGTTCAGCTAAATAGGCAATAAGTCCCTTAGGAGTTATTAGATACTTGACCTCCTCCACCTGGGGATCATAACTGAACAAATGACATCATGAAGTGGTTGCCATGAGCTTCCTTTGTAGGATGGCCCAGCCTCACAGAAAGGGTGAGGAGCTCCATTATCGGAGCAGAGCTCAAAGAAGAGCCGCTGCTTCTTCACATCTAAAAGAGTCAGTTGAGGTGGTACGAGCATCTGATAAGGATGCCTCCTTTTAGAGGTTTTCCACTTGGAGGAGCTCCGCAGGGTAGGCTGAAGACTTTCTGGAGGTATTCCCTCTCTGGCCCAGGAATAACTTGAGACCCCACAGGAGGAGCTGGCGAGTATCGCAGAGGAGCAGGATGCTTGGGTTTCTCTCCTGGACACCATGCCTCTGCAACACAATCATGGACAAGTGGTAGAAGATGGATGGAGGAGTTCAAGAATTATAAATAAATTGACACGTGATCAAAATTTAGCCCTGCAGTCTGTTTGCAACTCAAGTTGAGTCCAACTTTATAGAAACAACTTTTAAAAAAACTCTTGCCCACTTGATGTGTTTGTAAAGTTTGTGTCAAGGTTCTCTATAAAAAAGAAGGTTATGAACAGTTATTATCTTACCTGTTGTAGGTATCTCTTTGAATGACTTCAGTTTGAAGAAAAGTTGTTTGCTGCTGTTTTAAAACATCTTCAGTCTCAATTTGTTTTACATCTGTTCACGCAAAGTATTTTATAAACCTGGACATAACCAGCAATTAAAATCTTGTGATCATTTGTAAGCACAAGAAAATACACAGCTGTAGCACTTCTGGTGTTGCCAGGTTCACTTTCAGAAAAATTGTCAGGATATTTCTGTCAGAATAAATGTTTAACGTGAACATGTTCTTACACGAACTGCTAAGAGGTTCTAGTCTTGACTGTACACTTATGTTTGTGTACATTACAGCTTCAACATATAAGGTTTGATTTTGATGCTTTTTGCAGCTCTTACTAAAGCCACTTCAGATGGCTCGATGGGATGTGCTTTTATGCAGAATATATATTGTTTAAGTAATTAAAACAACAGATTTATTGGTAATAAGGACTTCCAAGGTATTTCTCTATAGACAACAACAACATAAATAAACATTACTTTACTTGATATTTTTTTTAATCCACCTCGTTTTCGATCTGCAAATTCATTTTTGGTTATGTTGCTGCATCAATCCAGAAATTAAACTCTTATTTCTGCAAACTGAGATCATTCAAAGGGTTATCCACAACAGGTAGGATGTTATTTGTTCATTATGTTGCCACAGAACCCCACTTTAAAGTCTGTTTCATCAAAGCTAACTATCCTGCCTGTTTCCTCTCTGCACGCCAGTGAGAGTGTGTAACTGCACGACGCTGGGCTACTGCTACATCCCACCGGACGGACAGGGATTCAAACCTAGAATCGGCACCACGATTGGGATCCTGGCTGGAATTCTGGGATTCTGCAGTAAGTCTGACAAACACTGTCTGTTACCTGGTAAAACCAGTAACTTTTATCTGGTCGAATCGTTATGTTTTACCTGTAAATGACCTTTTGTGTGTGTGTGTGTTTTCTTGTTCTAGTTATTATCTTCATCATAGTGGTCAAACGCTCAAGTAAAAAGAACACGAAGAAAGGCCTGGCTAATGAAGAGGAGAGGAACGCCATGATGTAGAGACGCATGTTGAGTTTTATTTATATACAAAGTATTAAAAATGTCACAAATTACCCTTTAGGAGTTTGGCAACTTGTACGACGCACAAAGGACCTTAAACATGATGTAATGGTGTGTTTATCCACACAGTGCATTCACTCCAAGACTTTCACCAGGTCTCCATCACCTGAGCATTCTCATGATGCCTCTTACAGCAAACTCAAGCTTATTTTAAACAAATTATACATAAATAAGCCTTTTGAAAAAAATCCCCCGCTTCACGTTTCAGATCCTAAATTGTAGTTAGTCCTCACAAGTATATACTTGCACTTTTATTTCAACCTATTTTATATATATTTGTTTTCTGAGTGGAGCATAATTAATAGCTGCTGTGCATGTAAAATTAACTTGGTGCGTGAGTCCATGCCAGTCCATGTTCACACAGCTTGTCAATGGATTAAGATGACATTCTCAGACTGCTTCATTAGCAGTTCTATCATTTCCTCTGACTTAATGTTGTTGTTTTTTTTTCATCTCGGAGCCTGTTGCGTTAATATCTCCTGCTAATGAACAACAATTTCCATGTTTTTGTACAAAGCTCCAGTTTCCCAATAAACAAAGAACCTGGGAATCACTTTCACTTGCTGCTTGTGTGTTTGTTTCCCATCAGGGCTGCTGTTTCATTTCTCTTGGTTAGACTTGACCCCGCTTTTACAGTCGGTACTTTTCGTCCCCCTTTCTTTCGTCTTGCTCGTCTGTCACCAAGCACTCGAGGCCTCGGCACCGTGAGATGCTCTGACTCATCTCTCTGACAGTGGGAGATGGACCGCAGATTGTCACTGGTGCTGAAAGGAAGACGGCGTCATTGTGAGCTTTTATGGCTGCACAAAGAAGCGGCCTCAACACACATGCGAGAGTGGGAACGTGGGGACACGTGCTGCCGTGATCGTGCATTCAGTGCATGTGTCACGTTCAGACGAGCTGTGTGTTCAGGATGAGTCAGTGCACGGAGCAACGAGGAGCCCACTGAGCCCCACGATGACCTGCTCAACATGGAGCCTCTTCACTGTTTATGTCTGCTCTCCAACTGTATGATGTGTGTCCCAGCAACACCTGCCACAATACACACAAACACAAGTTGTGCAAAGTGCTGCAGAGGTGCAGGGAGAAATGTTGAAGGACAGATGAGAGGAGGTGGAGAAAAGACGAGGAGAGTAAACCATGTGATGACCTCCACTTAATATCAGAGCATCACACACTTACACACACACACACACACACACACAGCTGTCGTTGTCTCCGCCATGTCCTGGAGAAACCTTTTGTCCTAATATCTACTGCATCAGAAGCAAAGTTACATTTTGAAGCAGCTTGAGTTACAAGTTGAAGTTTCTGATATGAAACACCCAGTTTCAGCATCTTGCTCGTGAGCATTCGTAACTACCGTATTTTCCGGTGTATAGGTCGCACCTTTTTATGGGGTTTTTCAAGGCCTGCGACCTAGTATATGGCTTGTTATCACTTTCGGCGAAACAAATTTTTAAATCCAGCTCATTTCACAATTACGTTCATTTATTAAAGGTATAGTGTGCGATTTCTTGAACACTCTGGACTTAGAAATATTTTCAGCGCAGAAAAGCATTCTGCTCCCTCCCCTCAGAGCCATATATGGCACAGTCCGTGCTCTGCTGAACTTGGGATCTGCTCCGCCCCCTGCTGCTGTCTGCTCAGAGCCGCTGCGATATTCTGTGTTTATGTTAATAAAACCTTCTAATAAAATAAAATAAAACCATGGAGCGCTAGTCCTACAACACAAAATCCAGCAGAAATCATCAGAGGTTCACGAAGCAACGTTTGGACATGATTTAATTCGCTCGTGACTTCCTCATGTCTGTCAGCGCTGGTCTGGAATGTCTGGAATGCTCCGCCCCCAGTACATGTCCTGTCTCTGCGCTCCGAAGTTCTGTGTTTATATGATAATATGTTTAAAAAATATAATAAAACCATGAATCACTCATCCAACGACACAAAAACCAGAAGAAATCAGCAGAGGTTCACGAAGCAACGTTGGACATGATATTCGCTCGTGAGTCGTGACAAATCGATTTCCTCATTCCTGTCAGTGAAGGATGAAGCGATCACTTGACTTTTGGCAAAAAAACTAAATAAAAGTCCAGCTCTGGGATGAAGAAGGGATATTTAATACATTTTGTGTCACATACAAAACAGTCCTGCATCGCTTTGCAATCCTTTGAATGAGAACGAGCCGCGGCGCTGAGGCTGTGACAGGCGGGGGCGTGGGTTGGGGCGTGACAAACAACTCTGTTTTTATTGGCTGGTCATTGTCCGGGTCACTCTGTGTTTTCAGTGTTTTTATAAATGCTGATAGAGAAGCAAGGGGACTATAGTTTTTTTCAGAGATTACTTTGTCTAACATCAGTCTGTCAGTAGATAGTGACAGAGTGAAGAAATATGTTAAAAATATATTGTTTGAAAAGTTACAGACTACATTACAATGTTACATACCCCAGCTTTAAGGAAAAGTTCAGCTCAGACATATATTTGCTATAATTTTTATCAAACAAATAATTGTTTTTGAGTGTTAATTTTCTTAAAAGCCTTGCTGTGCGCTCCTGTGGCAGACATTTTTCATTCATTCATTCATTCAACCTTTATTTAGTCAGGTAAATCTTATTGAGCTTCGGGGCCTCATTTACGAAAGCGACCTGCTACAATTAAGACAGCAGAGCTAAACGTAGGTGCAACCTATCTAGGGATTTTTCCAATCTATTGTTGATAATTAGACAATGCGACCTATACACAGGTGCAACCTATACACTAGAAAATACTGTAGATGAAAAACATTTAGGAGACTAGAGAAATGTGATTTTCTTTGAGGATAAGTGTGAATGCTGAGTGACGTTGCTGAAGAAGCTGAAACTGAGTTGAAGTTCCATGATTTGGTAGACTATAATATTTTATCAGTTATGTATAGAGCTCAAAATAATGCATTACCTTTAAATATCCAAATGCACTTTGTTAAAAGACAAAGTTGTTATAATCTTAAGGGGACAGAGTTGTTTGTAAAACCACAATTCAGAACCAGTTTGAAGGGACGTTCTACCTCAATCCAGGGAATTAGATTATGGAATGGCTTGGAGAATGTAGTTAAAAATGCCAAGTCAATGTTTACATTTAAAAAAATGATCAAAACAAATGTGTTAAAAAAATATATGTGAAATAACGTAATGTGTATTGTATTAGTTAGAAAATTAGAAAGAGTTAGTCATTTTGTACTGTTAGTTAGAAAATTAAAAAGAGTTAGTAATTTTGTACTGTTGGTTGAAGAATATTATTGTTTAACCTGATTGTTGGAAAAAGTTGGTTGAAGATTATTATTGTTTACATGGTTTGACTACTGTTGTTTAATCTGATTGTTGGAGATAAGGGGCAGATATAATAAGATTTATTCTTCTTTCTGCCACCTTTCATTTTTTTACATTTTGTACACTATCATTATGAGATTGCCTTGTATTGTTTCTTTTGTAAAAAAATGAACAAATTTAATAAACATAAACATAAACATAAACAAAGTAAGCAGAACAAAAAGCTAAAGTTTGCAAAACAGAGGTAAAAATAGCAAAACCGTAGCTAACCCTAACTAAAAATTCCAAATGATTATAATGTATTAAAATTGTAGCTAAGATATTAGAAAACTAGCTGTAAAGACTAGAATTACAGTAGCTAAACAGTACACCAAAGCTCAAATTAGCTAAACTGTAGTTTAGCCCAAAACTAAAGGCTAAAATCAGCAAATTTATAGCTAAAGGCTAAAACAAGCAAACAAATAAAAGCTAAAAAGGGTGTAAAAGACAAAAAATAGAACAAGTATGCTGACACATTGCACTCTCAGGATAATTTGACAGATCGTGAGACGATTTCAAAAAGTGTAGACCGGGGGTATTCAGCTGAACTGCTGAGGGGACCACGCCAAGAGCTCGCAGGCTGGACACCCAGCAGTTATTGTTATTAAGTTTGTTTTATGGTTTAAAATAATGTTTTAATTACAGGTAAAAAATGAACTCATTGCGGACCAGACCAAATTCACCCGGGCCTGATTTGGCCCCCGGGCCTTCACTTGAATAGCCCTGGTGTAGATGCTGTAATAAAACAGATGTCTCACTCACTACAGTCCCTTTTGTGAGGTGGTTTTTATGAAAAATGCTGGATTACATATTAAAAGATGATGCCGTCAGCATCCCCCAGTTTGCGTTTTATGTTTTCAATAGATGCCGGGTTATTCTTTCTCTGTAAAATGAATCTTTGACTTATTTATTAATTTCATTTCATTTTCATTAAAAACATAAATACAATTTAAAAAAAAACATAAAATGAAAGGAAGCAGAACAAGAAAATTTCTTATATCTACTCCCTCTTAAACAAAATCAATTCAAACTATAAATTCAAACAATAATCATTCATATATAATACAGCAAAATACATAACTCATCAAAATTTCACGTTTAACTAAATAGACATTAATCAGTTGTATGTATAGCCTATCTTTCCAAAAAAAAGTTTTTATCATTTTCTTAAATATAAACATTGACTTCACCATTGTTGCATCATCCTCCAAACCATTCCACAGACCCATTCCCTGTATTGTAGTATACCGACCCTTTAAACTGGTTCTATACTTAGGTTTAACAAAAATATCTATTCCCTTCAAATTGTAACAACTCTTCCTTTTTACAAAATATGCTTGAATGTTTGATGGTAGCAATTCATTCTGAACTTTAAACATAAGTAGAAAAATATTATAATCCACCAAATCATAAAACAAGTAATTTCAACTGACAAAACATAATATTTAGAAGGGTGACAATAACGCTTGTTATAATTCTTACAGCTCTTTTTTGCAGAATAAAAATAGGCTTTGTTATGGTTTTACATGCTGTACCCCAAACATTGACACAATAAGTTAAATGCGGGACTACAAGTGTGTTATAAAGTAAATATAAAGCATCATTGTTTAACAAGTCCCAGCTGTATTGGACTTATTGGCATAGCTTTGTCACATTTTCTTTATTCCTGAAATATTTATTAAATAAAAAAAGAGCTTTGTCTGTGGTGAAAGCTTTTATAAATCTTATATTTGCTACAATAACAATTAAGTTTTTTGGTAAAACAAGTAAAATATGGCATGTGTGTGATGCCAACAAGGATATTAAACCACATAGCACATGTTTTGACGCTTTAACTTTTCACCTGGTGTTGTAGCGCCCCCTTGTGGCATTCAAGTGTCAACGTCAGTCAACCCAAAATAAAAACTTTTTGAGTAACAAATGCTGTAAATTCTGACACTTCTTACATATGACGTGCTGAGTGATGACGCATGAGCCGTGGAACTGTAGCATCACGCCTGCATCCTGATGACCTGCAGTGTTCACAACACACACAACAAAACTGCACCAAGGTGTGTGTGTGTTCAGCTTTTTATTCCATGTACCGGTACAAAACCGAACCACCAAAAGTTACAATGTATAAGAACAGAGAGGGTGTGAAACATACACACAACATAAAATGAATAAATATCTGATGTTGAAACAGCCGCTCATTCCTTCTTTTACGCACAGTCACTGGACTTCATGAAGGTCTGCAGAGCATGGAGGGAAATAAAAGCTTCAGCACTGGAGTTATTAATAAAACAAGAAACAAACCAAGCAGATATGACCTGTCAGAAAAACTAACGAGACTCTCGAATTGACGGCTCAGGGAGGATTACAGACCTACGAAGAGACCCTCCAGCCAAAGTGCCATTACATCATACATGGACATGTCAACAGTACTTCTCCAGGTGAAGGAGTAGCTGATGTCAAACAAGTCTTCATGACTTGAATTGGGGGGAAAAAAAAAACTTTTTAAAATGACAAACGTCTTGTTTTGTGACCTGAAATGTTAAACTGTGGTTTTTGTGTAACAGATTATCTCTGAACTCTATCCTGCAACCCATCAGGTTGATGTTAAAACTCACAGTTACTATTACACAGAGTCCAAATCATCCTCATCAGAGGATGGAACGCCAGAAACGGATGATCAAGTCTATATGGAGCAGACAGACAGCACTGTCAACAACCTACACTGACATTATACCAACGAGACAAACAAAGATAAATGGATGCAACAGTGTTCCTGGTAAAAAATAATCCCTTAGAAGTGATGCAGAAAAAATGAATTGGGGTGCAAATAGAAAATAAGCTAATGAAAATTTGACCATGATCACTTCTTTTGATAATAACTTGGCACAAACGTCAGTATGTGTGTGATGAGAAACAGACAGGTGTGAGAGCAGTTGCTGAACAGAGAAATAATATTTTGTGTCAGATATTCTGATCACGCTTTAAACTCTGATCATTAAAAAAAAAAATTCTGCGCCACTGCATATATAAATATAGACAAGTTCATTTACATAAATAGTGTTGGAACAGCTGGACAGACGTTTCGTACAGCCCGCAGCTCAGGACTCTCCTTCCTGCCTCTGCGCTCCGATCACGTGAGGGTTGAACTGCGTGACGATGATGGTGATGTCATCGCGGTACATGCGGGCCAGCTCCTCGGGCAGCGAGAGCATTTTGGACAGCCTCTCCTGGTCCACCGTGCCAAACTCGTTGTTTCCCACGGCGTGCCTCATCAGGTGGGTCGCTGCGTTCTGATCTTCGAAGGCCGAGGACATTCGGGTTTTTCGCTCGTCGAGCAGCCCCTGCATTTCTCCCAAAGTGACTTTGTAGCCTCCGACTTTGAGCGGCTGGCGCTGATGAACTCCCGTTAAATGTTCTCCGACTATACGGATCACTTCCTGCCGGTGGAGGGTCTCCCAGAGGCCGTCGGAGCCGATCACCTGCCAAAAAGAGGGTGAGGGTGGTCGTAAAACATCCACACTAAGCAAAACATAATAACTTTCACCATAAAATAAGTAAATTATTAGAAAGTTAGCTAAAGAACATTAAGTATTTTTTCCTCAAAAATCCAACTTTATTTTTTATTGCAGAAAAGAAATGCACTACAAATTGTATTTATAAACCCAGAAGTTGCAAAATTATTTTCATTAGCGCAAAAATAAATAAATAAACAGATCTACCAGTAACCTTTTGTATTTTGGATACAAATCGATGTCTTAAGAACAGAAACCACACTTTGGAAGGGAATAATGGAACAAAAAGTTTTTTCATCAATCTTCAAAACTAATTCTAACTAATGCTTTTGTATTCAAGCTGTTTTTTGTTGGGCAAATAACAGATTTAGGTTGTATGAGCTAAAAGGACAGTTATCAGCTAAAAGGACAGTTATCAGCTAAAATGAGATCTCTGAGAAGGTGTTTGTGTTTTTACATAACAACTTTTGTGGTAATTTAAAATGTTTTCTGCTTTATGTTCTACAGTTAATGCAGACTAGCTCTGAAACCAAAAAGGACTCTTTCTTTAACCACACTCTACTTAATCTGTATTTCAGTGTTTACTTTGGGGAAAACAGAACTTGAAACATTTTGTCCACTGGGAAAACATATTTCAACTCCTTATCACTTTGAGGCTCCAAACATTTGTTGTCAAAACAACAACAGCGCAGCCCTCTGTGATGTGGATAAAATAAATAGAAGAAATAGAAATCTTGTCAGAAAGGAAATCTGCCTGTTCTCTCACCAGGAAGCGATCCTGCGGCCGCAGTTTGTGGTGCGTGATCTCCGGCTCGGCAGTCAGATAGGGGGGCGTGTGGTAGTTGGGAGGGATGAACCTGGTGTGTTCGTTTTCATGGAGCTGATCAGGTCCAGACTCCAACACGCGCTTCTGCAGCTCAATGCTCCACTTGAACTTCACGTCCCCGAACGCTCGGAACGGCATGAGCAAGCCAAGCAATCTGTCCTGATAGAGAGGAAGATGGAGACGGGAAAAAGTTTTGTTTTAATAATAACAATAACAACTAGAGAAATTGCATTTCCTGCAAAAATTCAGTGTGTACGCTTATTGCAGAAGAACTTGCTGAAAAACATGCTGAAATGTAGCTGAAAGAGAAGAACAAGCCAAAGCCAGCAGAAGAAAGCATAAACATCTTATTTGCTGAATAAGGTTAAAATAAGCAGAAATCACAAAAAGAATTTAGCTAAAAAAAAACTGAAATTAGCAAAAATAGCTGAAAAGTAGCTATAAAAATTTAAAAAAGCAGATAGCTTAAATTAGCAGCAGGAAGTGGAGAAAGAGCAAAATGTTGCCCAATTAGGCTGAATGTAGCAGAAATGAGCACCAAATTGTGAAAAGTATCTGGAAAAAAAGCTGAAATAAGCAAAAACAGCTGAAAAGTAGCTAAAATAGCAGAACTACGCAGTGGTGGGCAGCGCTAGTCCAAAATTAGTTCCGCAATTTCTAAAGCACTTATTAAGTTATTTAGGTCCGCAATTTCAAAAGCGCTTATGTCTTAGGAAAACTAGCGGAAGCTAATTTTAAAGCGCAAGTTCAATTCAACACTTGGCAGCCAGCAATAAGTTATGCAATATTTGCACTACACTGCCAACTAGTGGTGCATGAACTGTTATACACCTTCATCCTACCTGTAACCGCGAATCGCTGGGGATGTCATTTCCTAAAATAGACCTTTCGCTCATGGTCTAAAAATTAAAAAGTTGTTGAATGTGTTGAGGATTGCTATTTCGGCTGCTTCTTTGTCTTTTTCTTTTGTTTATTGTAGATTTTTCATTAAAAATGCATCGATAAAGTAATTTTAAAACTGTTTACTGGAAAACTGAAGCGCTGCAATGCATTATGGGCACATGACGAAAGCAAAGCACGGAGTACAGGAAACATTAACCATTGCCTTCCTGCTACGTAAGCAGACACAGCAGCATTGTGGGAAATGTCTGTAAAATCAGAACCATGACTGAAAGCAACAGGAAGAATGGACATATACCTTCTCTCAATGATTGCTGTTAGTTGGGAGGGGAGCTGTAGAATGGATCACGTGCATTGTGATTCATAACAGTTAAACTTTCCACTGTTCAAGACAATGAATACTGATAGATAATTAGTTATTAGCGGTACTGCATTTTACAAGCCCAAAACCAGAAAAGTTGGCACGTTGTGGAAATCGCAAATAAAAACAGAATACAATGACTTGCAAATCTTTTTCAACCTATATTCAATTGAACACACTGCAAAGACCACATACTTAACGTTCGAACTGGTAAACTTTGTTATTTTTTGCAATTATTAGCTCATTTGGAATTTGATGCCTGCAACATGTTTCAAAAAAGCTGGCACAAGTGACAAAGAAGACAGAGAAATTTGAGGAATGCTCATCAAACACTTATTTGGAATATCCCACAGGTGAACATGCAAATTGGGAACAGGTGGGTGCCATGATTGGGTATAAAAGCAGCTTCCTTGACATGCTCAGTCATCCACATAGAAGGATGGGGCGAGGGTCACCACTCTGTGAACAAATGCGTGGGCAAATTGTCGAACAGTTCAAGAACAACTTTTCTCAACGAGCTATTGCAAGGAATTTAGGAATTTCACCATCTACGGTCCGTAATATCATCAAAAGGTTCAGAGAATCTGGAGAAATCACTACACGTAAGGGGCAAGGCCGAAAACCAACATTGAATGCCCGTGACCTTCGATCCCTCAGGCGGTACTGCATCAAAAACCGACATCAGTGTGTAAAAGATATCACCACATGGGCTCAGGAATACTTCAGAAAACCACTGTCAGTAACTACAGTTCGTCGCTACATCTGTAAGTGCAAGTTAAAGCTCTACTATGCAAAGCAAAAGCCATTCATCAACAAGATCCAGAAACGCCGCCGGCTTTGCTGGGCCCGAGCTCATCTGAGATGGACTGATGCAAAGTGGAAAAGTGTTCTGTGGTCTGATGAGTCCACATTTCAAATTGTCTTTGGAAACTGTGGACGTCGTGTCTTACGGACCAAAGAGGAAAAGAACCATCAGGACTGTTATAGGCGCAAAGTTCAAAAGCCAGCATCTGTGATGGTATGGGGGTGCATTAGTGCCCAAGGCATGGGTAACTTACACATCTGTGAAGGCACCATTAATGCTGAAAGGTACATACAGGTTTTGGAGCAACATATGCTGCCATCCAAGCGACGTCTTTTTCATGGACGCCCCAGCTTATTTCAGCAAGACAATGCCAAGCCACATTCTGCACGTGTTACAACAGCGTGGCTTCGTAGCAAAAGAGTGCGGGTCCTCCCCTGGCCTGCCTGCAGTCCAGACCTGTCCCCCATTGAAAATGTGTGGCGCATTATGAAACGTAAAATACGACAACGGAGACCCCGGACTGTTGAACAACTTAAGCTGTACATCAAGCAAGAATGGGGAAGAATTCCACCTGAAAAGCTTCAAAAATTGGTCTCCTCAGTTCCCAAACGTTTACTGAGTGTTGTTAAAAGGAAAGGCGATGTAACACAGTGGTAAATATGTCCCTGTGCCAACTTTTTTGCAATGTGTTGCTGCCATTGAATTCTAAGTTAATGGTTATTTGCAAAACAAAATAAAGTTTCTCCGTTCGAACATTAAATATATTGTCTTTGCATTCTATTCAGTTGAATATGGGTTGAAAAAGATTTGCAAGTCATTGTATTCTGTTTTTATTTGCGATTTGCACAACGTGCCAACTTTTCTGGTTTTGGGCTTGTAAATAGAAAAAGCGCAAATCCGCTTATGAATTATAAAAATTAGTAAATCCGCTAAAGCGCAAACAAATTGATTAGGTCCGCAATTAGCGGATTTGCGCTTTAGCAGGCTGGTGCCCACCATTGGAACTACGGTATGCTTAAATTATGAGATGGAAGTGAAGAGAGCACAATTGTGCCCAATTAGACTAAAAGAAGCAGAAATGAGCACAAAAATGTGGAAATTGTCTGAAAAAAGCAGAAATTTCCTCAAAACAGCTGAACTGTAGCTAAAAAGTGGAAAGAAGCTTAAATTAGTAGAAGGAAGCCGAAAGAGCACGTTTGCTTAATTAGGCTGGAAGAAGCAGAAATTAGCACAAAAAAGAGGAAATTATCTGAAGAAAGTGGAAATTAGCAGAAAACAGCTGAAAAGTAGCTGAATTAGCAGAAAAGGCTTAAACTTGCAGAAATAAGCTGAAAGGAGCAGACAGAAGTTAGAAGCAGCACAATAACGTTGTAGTTAGCATAAAGGAGCACAAAACAGCTGAAAAAACTGCTGAAATTAGCTGGAAAAAGTTTAAATTTGCACAAAGAAGATGAAAGAACCAGAACAAAATGTGAAAAGGAGCAGTAAAAGTTTGTAAACAGATCTAGAGATTTGAAGGATGTAAAATGAGCTCAATTCAGTTTCTATGAGGAGAAAAAAACGGCAGAAAAGGCTAAATATTTCAAAAAGCTAAAGTTGCATTAATACTAAAAGTCATAGCACCCTTCTCCTGAACGAGCTGAACGTTTTGATAAATGATTTGTTGAAATAGCACAAAAGCTGTGGAATGAGAGCGATGCTGCAAAGCGTATGGAAGAAAAATGGATCACAATAATGTGAATGTTTCATAAGCATTCAAACAATAATATTAAGCACTGTGAGTGGATTAGCCAGCTGCACTACCTGACGTATGACGGTCTTCCTCTCTGATGCAGGGTGCTCGCTTCGTATACGAGCGACCTCGTTCTCATTCTGGGCGCTGTGGTCATTAGACAGAGTGAGAGCGCTGAACGAACCGTCCTCCTCCTGCACCCCCAGCACGGCCCGGGCATCCCCTGCGTTGGCTATAAACCTTCAAGAACAAAAGGAAAGAGGCAGAAAAACTAATGAGGAAAATGTGCATTTTAGGTTTTTTAACAGGTTTGCCAGAAAGACAAGTCCTGGATTTATAGTCCGTACAGATCCGGTCCATCGATGTGAGCCACGCAGGCTGTTGCTCCGGAAAAGGCCACTCTCAGAACCCAGTAATGCAGAAAAGCGTTTGGGTCTCCAACCTGCAGGGCGAAAAGAGCGCTGTGATTATCAAAAAGCGACATCTCACAAGCTTCATACAGTACTTTATTTTTTTATTGAAATTTGTAGACATATTTCCCATGTATACATGCTTAGTCAAAGTAATCACTTAAATGTCCTTTTTTTTTTTTAAACACAGAGAAAAGCATCACAACATAAACATAAAGGAAGTGAAATATGGTTATTGTTACATCATTTAAAAATACTGTAGCAAAGTCCAGATCTGGTCTATGTGATTTTATGTAAACCATCCGTTCCTTCCAGCGTAAAGTAAACCAGTCCTTCTTGTCATTTACTACTGCAGTTATGGTATTCTCTCCATCCTGTACATGTCCATGGTGACGTCCATCCACACGCTCAAGGTTAGTGATGGAGATGTGAAAAGTCACCTATGTTTTTTCACTTACTGAAGTCAAACTCATATTACCATGTGTGTGTGTTAAAGAGTTGTTTTGTCTGGATCAGAGTGCTGCAAGAGGCTGCAGCAGTCATCTGACCTTGTCTTTCTCTGATAACATATACTGTATAACAAAAAGACGCTCTTTTGGGCTTCCGGTGGGCAGACTTGGGACGGAGAGTCATGTAACATCTCAATGCTTGTATTTTCAACGCTGCTCCATCTTGCAAGATTAAAACCTGGGATTAAGAAAATACCTACCTCTCCTGTGCGGCTATTTATTTAAAGGTATTGTGACATGATGTTGGAAATTTGCACATTTGTCACAACATATATATCTTATATCATTCAGCTCTGTTCGTTTTTGCAAAATAAATTATAAATATATTAAAATTTCATTCCAAGTTATGGTAGTTTTTTCTCTGGGACACGCCCCTAAAAATCTGCGCATTTCCGCAAAACGTCATTGTGACGTGCATGTGGGCACTGGGCATAAGGCAGAGCCTTGCCCGTTTGTTTGGTGTGTTAACTGCTTGCCATACAGATTCATTTCCTGAAAGATCGCCTCTTTTTTTTGTGTAACTTGAAAAATGCCGTCACGTTGTAGCGCATTTGGGTGTTCTAATATCAGCAGTGAACAAGTGAGCCTTCACAAATTCCCAAAAGATGAGAAACTTCACCTATAATGGACAAGTACAGAGAAGAGGGACTGATGGTGTATGTCTGCAGCGACCATTTTACTGCCGATTGTTTTCAGGAAAGACCTGGTATAAAAGAATCTTTAGGATTACCAGTAAGATTCAGAAGACTTTTAAAACCGGATGCTATTCCTACTATTTTTAAAAGAAAATCTACAGAAGAAAGTGCCACAGGAGCTACCACGTCAAAACAACGCAGGGAAGCTACCGTCGGAAAAGAGTAAGTCTTTGTGTAAACATAATCGGAGGTGTGTACCGTTTTAGATGATAAACTATATATTTAACGTGAGCTCATGTTGTTTTACTTTATATACTGTACTGTGAGTGTATAAAGCCAATTATCACGGAGGATTCTTCATGTGCGATGCTAAAAAAAAAATTAGCCGACATAAAATCAGGACCAAACACACGTTGCTTGTTATGTATTTTTAAATTATGTCTGCACGATCAAGTAACATCAGTAAGTTTTTTTATTCAGGGAGGGTTTATTAATGAGAGTTTTGTATGATTTACTGTCTTAAAATGATAGATCTCAGACGCGATCGGGACTCTGTTAGCTCAGCCCAAGAACAAAGAAGCCACATCACGAAGCTATCCTCACTTAGCTACTGTGTATGAAATAAACCGTGTCTAAATCACTTTTCAATTGATCGAGTGTCCAATAACTGTATAGGATGAATAATAACCCTTCGATTGCTTTAATACATTCATGTACTAACAATAGGTTGTGTTTGTTCGACATGCTCCGCCATTATTATTTACATGCGCGTTGAGCAGCGGCTTCCCACGGGTACGTCACGATGACGTTTTGCGGAAGTGCGCAGATTTTTAGGGGCGTGTCCCAGAGAAAAAACTACCATAACTTGGAATGAAATTTTAATATATTTATAATTTATTTTGCAAAAACGAACAGAGCTGAATGATATAAGATATATATGTTGTGACAAATATGCAAATTTCCAACATCATGTCACAATACCTTTAAAGAGCCATAATAATAAATTATCTTAACAGTTACGCTTTCCAATGTGAGCCAATTTTTTTGTGAGGGCCTTTTAGCACACCCCTAACAAAATACTAAACAAATATTTGTCTATCTTTGGTCATCCTTCAGGCATGAGTCCAAAAAACAACACTTTACTTTCCAAAGGCAGTTGACTTCCACAGTATCTTGTATTGTATTATGCATCTACTTCCAGTAAGTTCCAACAACCTGACAGTCACAAAAAACATGATAATGATTTACATTTATATTTCCACAATTTCTCCATAAAGCTGGAGAGTTATATTTATAGTGGAGCATTTTTTGGTATAAAATTGTTGTGGATTTGAGTCACTTTGGGTTATTTTTAAATTAATTATCAGGATTGTGTTTAACCATGCTGCCATCCTCTAGCTCGCTGGCCTGGAAGTCCAAGGTTCACATTTCAAGGAGAGGTAGTGACAACCAAGCTCCTCTTGAACCATACAAAATAAAATTTGGAGGCTCATCTTAATCATCAGTCAGATTTGGCACCTAGGTCATGACACACAGGGAGTGATTTGGAACGCAACATGCCTCATTTAAAGATACTTTCGCCATAAATAATGGAGCAGGATAGTCCCAGTTCAAACTAGGGGTGCAGGAAAAAAATAATTTTTTTAAAGAATCTAGCTTCTTAGTCCTGGCAATTCAGAATCGATTCTAAAAGCCCCAAAATAGTTTTTTTTTTTTTTACATTAAAACCCAAAAGATAAAGAAAATAAAACCATCTCATAGTACCGTAGATGAAAGAATACATAAAATGTAAGGTGGTAGAAAGAAGAAGAAATCTTATTTTATCTGCCCCTTTTTTCAAAAACAAAACAACTTCAAACAATTAATTCAAACAATAATCTTCTATAAGTAACAGAGCAAAAAGCTAACCTAATACTGGTTATTTAAGTTACAGAAGTTAATGCACTCCTGTATTATTTGTTCCTATTTATGGTATAAATATCAAACGATGCAAAATATTTGATACAATAAGGAAGCTAAAATTATTGTTTTGAATAAATGTTCCATTTGTTTACATTGTTGTTTATTCTTTTCAGCTTGTCAGTTACAAAACTGAAACTAAATTTATGACCATTTTAATAGAAAAATCGTTTCAGAATCAAAAATCGTTTTTGAATCGAAAAATCAATTTTCAATCAAATCGTGACACCAAAAATCGGAATCAAATCGATTCTCCAGACACAGAGATTCGCACCCCTAGTTCAAACGTTTTCTTCCCTAGAAGAGCCCTCGCAGCACAGTTTCATATTAAAATCACAGTTGTCACCTGAGCTTCCAGAGAAATGTCGTTGTCAAGCCTTTTGAAGGCATTCAGTAAGGCCTCTCGTGTGTCTGGAACCTCTCCTGGGCTGGAGAGAGAGCGACAGTGAGAAAAAGACAGACCTGAAGCAAAGGGGTTAACAACACACACCAACAGTGTTGGTGAGGGTGTGCTGCTACCACGTACAAAATAAGAAACCAGAAAGTCCTGTTTCAAATGTTCACCAGGCCACAGAGAAGTTTAAAAAAAGCAAATATGTGTACATATAATTCATGGGCACACACTTGTGTGAAAGACTTGCACTGTGTGGTTGCTGAGTGTCATCATCATGTGCTCCTCACCTGGTTAGGTCTATTAACTCTTGCCAGTATGTTCGCAGGCTGTTGAAGTAAAGGCTCTGCGCCTCCCGGGTGAAGTAGTCGTTGGGGTGTTTGTGCCACTGCAGGATGGGACTGAGGGGTCTGCCGCTTTCCACCGCAGCCTCGAGCTCACACAGGGTGTCATGGGGAAGTAATGAAACTGCTAAGTAGTAAAACAATCTCTCACTCAACGCCTGGCAAAGGAGTCAAATAAAACAAAACATTCTGAATAAGAAAACAGTATCACTGGAACACGACAGACAATACAGAAGCTTAAATTAATAATATTCATGACTTTTGCTGTGCAGGATAGTAGATTAATGTAAAAAGTCCATTTAACTAAACATGATCAGGCGCACAAAGTTAAAAAAATGGTTTAAAATGTGGGTGAATCTAATTTGCTTTAGGACCAATTCAAACAAAATTATATTAAAGGGGAAAGATATATTTGTAAAGCAACAAATTAGAACAAGTTTGAGGGGAAGATCGGCCATGGTTCATGGAGTTGGGTTGTGGAACGATTTGGAGAATGATGTTAAAGAGGCTAAATCAATGGCAATATTTAAGAGAATGATTAAGTTTAAATTGTTAAAATACTATATCTAAATTAGTTTAAGTTAGAAATTGTATGTTGTATTGGAGGTTAAAAGCTTTGCTCATTTCTTTTGGAAATTAAAGAAATTGGTTGTATGAATTGTTTGTTAGAAAGATAAGGGGCAGACAAAATAAGATTTTTTTCTTCAATCTGCTGCCTTTCATTTTATACTTGTGCTTTTTTTCTTCTTTTATGTGTATGTTGTTATGTATTTTATTATTATAAAATGAATGAATAAATAAAATAAAATATTAAACTAACTGGCTGAAAATAGAGAGGTGAATTGTGACTAAACAGGAAAATGACCTGAATTACATTATTTAAGCTTTCTAGACGTCCAACAAGCAAGAGACAGTACTTAATGAATTAGTATTTTATGTAAAAAGTCAATTACACAGACATAGAATTCCTTGAAGGTAAACATATTGCCTTACATGACAAAGTTTTAAACCAAGATTTTAAACAATCTATTAGTGCTTAAGAGTATGTGTTGGGGACACATTTTATCTCCTTTCACACTAGTTTAACTCGATATCTGTAAAATTGATCACACTATAGACATTTTTGTGTTTGCTAAGGTCAACCAACTATGGTAGCCATTGCGAATCAAGCTGACTACAAAACTTATTCAGTTTTAGATGTCAGTTTAATCATAATTTGTTGAGTTCTGGTAAAATCTGTCCAGTGGATCAAGTGATATCAAGAGCAAACTCGCACAAGCAATTTAGCAATTATTTTATGCAGATGCCCCTCCAGACACAACCTGGGTTCAAACAACAACAAAATACAGAATCAAAACATAAATCTCAGTAGGTTCACCTGAGCACAGGCGCAGCCAGCGTGTCCATCAAACACACCCAACAGCATTCCTCGGGTCTGGAGACATGTAGCGGCGCTCCGACGGTCTTCTATCGGAGCGTTGGCAGGAAGCTGATTGCTTTCAAAACCCATCACTGATGATACGTTTTTCCCGTCAAACTCTGGTACCTGAATCAAAGCAGAGAAGCAGATGTTAGGATGAAAGTGTAAACGTTCACACAGTGAGACATCATTTCTGCACAAGACAAGACCCTACAAACCTTGAAGCTGTACTCGTTGGCCTTCAGAATAGAGTTGACCTGTGGTGGGGTGAGGATGTAGCTGTGGAGCCCTGAGGACGTCTGGTAGCTTCTCCCCGATCGATGTCTCTGCCTTAACGCAGGCACTGGTGCGAGGAGGCCAAACTGGGATTGGTGGTGTTGACATGGTACCAAACTGGACACAAAGACCTTGGCACGGGGCAAACCCCTGAGCAGCTGAGATGTGACAGGCATCACTGACTGTGCACTAAAGCACTCAAAACACCACACCACCAATGTGTACACACCTGATGAAGAAGCACATTTAGACCAATCTGTGAGCAACAACTGGAAAAAGACGCATGCAACCATGGAGAACAACGTGTTCTCTGTATGAACCATTAAACAAACACTGTGCAAACAAGTGGAGATGATCTGATAGGATTTTGTTGTAGGAACAGACTAACAACTCCTAAGAAACACAGTCACAACAACCTGATCTAACACAAATTCCCAGAACTGATGACATTCAAACATTTAAAAGGTTATGCACTAACCTTGTACTGGAACAAGTAATTAATCCCTACTATGAGTCATTTTTTTGCTTCCGACTAATTTAGATGAAATCTAGAACATGTTGCTGATTAACCGATTCTCTGTTCCCTGAAAGCCTTGCTTTTGACTGGACCCATTTCCGTGAAGTGAAATTCAAGTTTCAAGTTCAAGTTTATTCAAGTCGTCTCTGAATCCTCTACAAATTGTCCAGAATGCAGCAGCTTGTCTGTTAATTGGCACAAAGAAGGGAAGACACATAACTCATATTTTGGTATCTCTTAATTGGCTTACAGCTTGTTTATAAATGGATTTTTAAATTTCATTATTAACGTTTAAAGTTTTAAATGGTCTGACTGTAATATTTACCTGATTTTCTTAACCTCAACACAAAAGAGCACTCAGGTCAACCATATATTTGCCTAAGACCCATTATATTTACAATGGCTCTTGATTAAAAGATGATAAGATATGAATGAATTTTATTATCTTCCGCTTTCCTTTAAATAATGTTTTATTTGATTTTATATTTTAATTTGTTGTATTATTTGGTTTGACAAAGCAAATATCATTTTTAGGGCATTCTGGTCAATCTCAGTTCTTTGAAATGTGCTTTATAAATAAAATTGACCTTGACAATTGTGCGTCTCAATGCATTGGAAATCTAAACACTTCCAACAGAGGTCAGTCTTAAAGTGTATTTCAGGGATCAGACCGGAGGAGTTATGTTTAGGAAATGAAGGAGATCAGCTGTGCAAGCACAATGAGAGGATGTTTCTTGTGAAACTGCACTGATTCATTTGTTTATTTTGCATGGACCATATTACTCAGACATCCTGCTTAATGTGCATTAGATGCAGGAATGTCAACCTTAGGATCTACTTATGCAACTCTGCACATCATGTGTCATAATTGTAGGTAAGGGTAGTGTAGACTCGTGCAGATACAATAAAGACTTCCTTTAAAAAATAACTTTGGAAATGCAGCAGCCTTGCTTTACAACAGTCACTCAGCACTGTGCCACACAGTTAAAAATAACTCCAGTAGTAATTCAGTCTGGCATTTGGGTCTCCAGAAATGCTTTGACACTGCTCATAGCCAAATGAACTTGGACTTGACAGTGACCCTTCATAAAATGCTTTACTTTCCAAATATAATCTGCAGCCTCTGAAAAAAAAATCCCAGCATGTCTCACCTCTAAATAAATATTGCAGCTTCAACTTGACAGCTTCCATGCCTCTCAGCCGATTTTATGGCACTTATCCTAAAAGCTGAATCCATTGGATTTAGCTAAGAATCCTCCCCAAAACCCAAGCGGTAACACAGAAAACGATGGATCTGTCTAAACTCTGAAACAAACTTGTACAGTACTGTACGTAGTTTGTTGACATTTTAGGCTTAGCTCCTCCGAGCTAATTTACAAAATACACATACCCAGCCAGCTAACACCAGCAATGTCAGTGCTGTTAAAAGGGTTAAACGAAGCCACGGTATAGTAAAATGAAGACACGACGAGAGAGAAAGGCTCTTTAAATTCAAACGGAAGAAATCATAAAAATAAATCTGTCAATTTCTAAGCTAACTGTGTGTGTAGCTAGCTGTGTAGCTAGCTGCGACAGGTTACACCCACTACGGTCAAACTGCCTTGGACCCTGTGTATTTACTCCCGATGGAAATAAATGCAAACCTGGGTGAGTGGAAGGCTAGAAAGCAGAGAAAAGTCTGGTCTTACCTCAACCGACGAGTGTGAAGAAGTTATTCGAGTTCATGGCTTTGGCTTGATGCGGACGGAGCGTAGGTCCCAGTCTCTACTAGCTCCTGAGCGCCGCTTCACCACAAGCTGAACGCTGATTGGCTGAGCCCTTGCAAACGCTTTGACGTCATACTGGGCTCTATGCGCACGCAACGTGTCGAGCTTGAACAAGCCGCTGTACTTTTCAGCATTTCTTTCATTCTGGAAAACTACATTTGTTTTGGTTTCTTTTCACAAAAGACGAGCGCTGAAAATATTTAAGTACGTTTTCCCATACAAGCAAAGAATACAATCTTAAAGGTTCAGTATGCAGTTTCTGTAGAACTGCAGCAGTTAGAAATATTTTCAACAGGCAAAGCATTCTGATCCCTCCCCCTCAGAGCCATATGTGGCTCTGCCCCCTTGTGGTCTGTTGAATTTCAAATTCAAGCTCTGTTTTTATTGGCTGATTCAAATTCAAGCTCTGTTTTTATTGGCTGGTTACAAACTCTGTTTTTATTGGCTGGAAAATGGCGGGTCACCTTTTCTTTTTAGAAATGCTTATTTACCACCTGGAGAAGCAAGGGGACAATATTTTTTTTTAATTTTTTTCAGAGATTACCTGGCTAACATCAGTCTGTCAGGAGGTAGTGACAGAGTGAAGAAATATGTTCATAAAAAAAGCTACATACTGCAGCTTTAAGAAAACCCAACACAAGGTGAGGATCCACAACTTCTCCTCCTCCACCATAACCCTCAGCACTGGCTCTCCGCAAGGTTGTGTGTTGAGCCCTCTCCTTTTCACTCTGCTCACATATGATTGTGCAGCTACCCATCCAGGCTGTCATATTGTAAAGTTTGCAGATGATACAGCTGTGGTGGGATGCATCACAAACAATGATGAGTCCAGCTACAGGCAGGAGGTGGAACACCTGGAGAGCTGGTGCAAAGAGAATAACCTTCACATCAATGTGAAGAAGACAAAGGAGATGATTGTGGACTTCAGAAGGAACAACACCCACACCCCACTGAACATAAGAGGATCTGCGGTGGAAGTGGTCTCCAGCTACAAGTACTTGGGTGTACACATGAATGATAACCTCAGCTGGAGCAACAACACCACCAGCCTGATCAAGAAAGGTCATCAGAGACTCTACTTCCTCAGACGGCTGAGACGAGCTGGTCTGAGAAGCTCAGTCCTCACCTCCTTCTACAGGTGTGCAGTGGAGAGCATCCTGTGCTCCAGCATCAACGTGTGGCATGGAGGCTGCACAGCTGCAGAAAGAAAAGCTTTGCAGAGAGTGGTGAAGGCTGCACAGAAGTCTGTTGGAGTCAGTCTCCCCACCATCACAGACATCTACACCTCCAGATGCAGGAAGAGAGCCACCTGCATCATGAAAGACCCCACTCACCCAGCACACACACTTTTTGCCCCACTCCCCTCAGGACGGAGGTTGAGGAGCATTAAGTGTAGAACTACAAGACTGAGGAACAGCTTCTACCCTGAGGCTGTTAGACTCATGAATATCTAACCAGAATAATCACTGTGAAATATCACCTGTTGCTGCTGATCTGTTTCATGTTGCTGCTGATCTGTTTCTTGTTGCTGTGTTCATTTGTGACCATCTGCTCATACAGACTCATGTTCGTGCTGCTGTTTGTAATGATGTTTTTCTATGATATTAATGCTTAGTGTATTTTTAGTTGATGTTTTTCTTAGTTCATATCTTAGATGTTATTACTGTTTTTCTTTTACTTTTTATTGTTGGATGTAACTGGGACCCTGTGTACATAATCTCGTTTCATCACATGTGCCACATGTGGTGCGAATGACAATAAAGATTCTCTGACTCAACATAAGCTTCAAGAATTTTTCAAATTTTAGCTTAGTGTTATACAGTGACACTTGAGTCTTGGAGCTCTAATTACAATTAACTTTGTGTGTAATTATTGTATACACACACACACATATTTATATACAGTATATATAATTATAATTAGCTAATTCCAAATATGGGTAGTCTGACTGATTAGATGCTCAATTTGCAATCAAAACTGGTCCAAATATATGGATTTATTATTTCTAAACTGAACACTTCTCGATCAGAAAAGGCTCTTATGGAAAACAGAGATCACACTCACACACAATACACACACATTGATGTTTTTGATTTAATTGCTTTTATATGAAAAGTTCATTTAAGCACAAGTTAATCCAAGCCCAGAAAAGCTTTTTAAAAAGAGTTTCTAAACATTTTGAACATGGCAATTTCTCCAATTTTAAAATCAGTCAGTTGACAAATAGGTACAGTATTTGTATTATACATTAGGAACAACTATAATACGGTAATAAAAAAAAATAAAAAACCTCAACGCAAGCATGGCTTAACGATACAAAAAGGACATTGACATGAACTGCTCATTCTGCCAACTCTGTGAAGAAGATCTCTGTCATTTATTCTGGTCATGTCCTTTCTTATGTACTTTCTGGCAAGATATTTGCACTTTTATTTCCCAAAATATTCTTGATGACTTTTCCCTTACTTATGTAAATGTGTTGTTTGGATTCTTTTCTTATCCCATGAATAAAACAAACCATTATTATATTATCAACCTAATTTTATTAGTTGCAAAATATCATGTACATAAATCTAAATTCTCATATCAGAAACCTTGTTTCTTGGTCTTTAGAGAGGAATTCAAACAATATATTAGAACACTTCAGTACTCAAACAATAGTAATAAAAACAACTGATTTGTGTACCCACTTCAACATTTTTGTGACTTAACTTATTTTTTTCTCTTTACATATATATTTATATGTGAGCATGTATATATGTATAAATACACTTCACTTTATTTATGTTTGCTTTATAACCCCCTGGCATTATTCTCTTGTTCATTTTGTTCTATAATATTGATATTGTTACTACTGTTTTGTTAACACTTTTATTATCAATAAATTAAAAAATACACTTCCGGACAGACTTCCTGTTTAAAAAGTTGTCAACAGTGCTCTGGCTCCATCTTGTGGCATTAACTGGTACTGCAGGCATTTTTTAAATAGGGCAAAGGGAGAACGTGACCTTCTGTTTCACCTACACGAGTGGTCATCGTGACCTTTTTTTTCCCTTAACACCTCGAGCCTTTGACTTGTGAGTTCAAAGCCCAGATCAAGCTTCACTGACATCATTAGACTTTGTTTATTTCTTTATTTGCGATTTAGAATTGCTGCTTTCTTGTCACCGAGTATCTTTGTCGGGAGCGAGCGTCGAGAGGAGGCAGGTGTGCGCGTTCACGGAGAGACTGCGGGGCTGCGGGACGTTAAAAGGGGGCTGCCCACCCGTGGGAGCAGGGGCTCTGATTCATACTTCATCATCACTGTCTG
>JBBPBX010019388.1:33446-44508 GCA_038048925.1 Garcialebias charrua | reverse complement strand
GATTGCAAAAGCTGGAAAGCCTTAGCAACTGTTTTAGCTCGACAGTAAACAACTGTGTCATCAGCATAGAAATGTAAGGATGCATCAGGGATGCTCTGACCTACATTACCTATGTAGATTGTAAAGAGGGTTGGTCCTAAGACTGAGCCTTGTGGTACACCATTGTTGACTGTTAAATAACTGGAAGAAGTACCGTTATGTTGAACACATTGCCTCCGATCGGAAAGATAGTTAGAAAACCAACCAATGGTGTGATCTGAGAAACCGATTTCTGAGAGCTTATGACACAAGATGTTATGATCCACAGTGTCAAAAGCTTTAGACAGGTCTAAGAAAAGTGCAGCACAATAATCCTTAGCATCCAATGCTTCAACAACGTCATTAAGAACCTTCAAAAAAGCAGTCGTTGTGCTGTGGTTTTTCCTGAAACCAGATTGGTGGAGAGGTAAGATGTTAAATGAGTCCAGATCAGTCCAGTCTTTATCCATCACCAGGTGCAATGGTGGAGCTAGGGGGCTTTGACCATCATAGATTAATCTGCAGCCACCCACATGATTTGAGCAAACTACCAGTATACATTTAAGCAATATAAAAACTAGAAAGCATAGTTCCCTCATGTGACAGGGGTAGCGGGTTTACATTTATAAGTTGTCAGCCATGTTGGATTTTGAGGTGGTAACCCAACTTTTGATAGGCACCTTTCTCACACCTAGATGTTCATGTTAGGCTGATTGGTGTCTCTAAATTGACCCTAGGTGTGAGTGTGAGAGTGGATAGTTGTTTGGTGTGAGTGAGACAGGTCCCTCTTGTAAATGAGTCCCCGTGACTCAACGAGGCTAGCCTGTATAAATAAAGGTTGAATGAATGAATGAATGAAAAGATGCAGCCATACACAAAAATGGTAGTACCTCACTTGTTTTTTCAGATTATCCAGCTCACTAAATGGACGAACAGACAGAAGGTATTTCCAGTTCCCCTCTTTTCTTTGCGACGAGACAAATAATGGCGGCATGACGTCATTTGTGCCAAAATTGCATTCCCACTCAGTTTAGTCCACTGAACAAGCAACGTTTGTTTAAACAGTGCATTGTTCACTCAACCACGTCTGCATCACTAACCAGACAAAACCTTTGAGACAATAAACATTTGTCTTCGTATGTGAGCCATTATAAATCTTGTCTGAGCAGTTAGCTAAGCAGAAGCTAACTTGGAACTCAAGAGTCCCTCCTTTCTTTTACACCATTTATGGGAACACTTTACATAAGGCACACAAAATTTGATGAACTTACTCAGGAACGAATGAGGAGCTAATGGGTAGTTAACCAGTACTTTATGGGGAACACACAGCCAAGCCTTATCAGGAGACAACTGGTTTGTTACCTTGTAAAAGAGGAACTAGTCAAGAACTAATGGGCAGTTACGAAGGCAAAGATAAACAAATCAGGAGCTAATAGGTATAGTTAACCAGTACTTACTGAACTACCTTCGCTCTTGATTAATTCCTTTTCATTTACAAGGTAACTAACCAGTAGTCCAGTAAGGCTTGGCTATGTGTTCCCAAGTAAGTACTGGTTAACTATCCATTAGCTTCTGATTTGTTCCTGACTCATTTCTTAAGTGATCCCTAGTAGTTAATCAATTTTTTTGTACCTTATTGTAAAGTGTCACCCAGTTTATTTATTTACATTTTACACAACTTTTTCAGAGTTGAAGCTGTGCAGTATTTTACACATAAACATTTCTAAACGTGGTATTCTAGTATACAGTATACTGCTTAAGTAAAGTACGAACAAAAAGAAGTGGAAATAGTTTCTGCAGCCATCACCAAGTCGGCCATGTTGGATTTTTCCAACACGGAACTTAGAAATCTAGTTTTTAACAAATACAGCAGAGCTGTTTGCAGCTAAAGCCAAAGCCACAGGCATTTCCTAAAGACCAGAAACAGCAAAAAATATCCTTTAATCAGTGTCCAGAGGCATTAAATATATCAGAAATTAGGCTTGCTTTAAACTTAGTTCTGCAGCTCCATGTGGACAAACGTTAAGTTTTTGGTTTTGTACATTTTAATTGTTGGCCTGATGCAGAGAGGTATTTCCTGCAGGTCACAGTTTTTATGCTAAGATAAGCTAACAGTAGCATATTTAATGCCCAGAGCCATGCTGTTCACCACATTTACAAAAAGCCAAAAATGTTTTACAAAATTTTGATCAGTTTTTTTAATGGTAGCAGCACAAACAAACATGAAAACTTACACACTGTCCTTTTCTTGTACACATCAAGGAACAATTTTTTTTTAGTAAATTGCAATACTTTTTTAAAAACTAAATCACATGACGAAAACAGTAGTGTTGCTTCATAACATAAACAAATAAAGCAAGATAATTAATGTCATTTAGTTTTTTGGGGGGAGATGCTAGCATTTATTTTCAAACCAAGACAAAATATTTAGAGACACTTCATTAGTGTTTATTTTTATTATTATTTATTTTTGCTGAAACCATAATTGACGGCGAGGAGTGCAAAGGACGCTTAAATGTTTCATCATAACCTTCCATCAGTTTGTTTAACAGATAAAAGTTGCTAACAATTGCATTGCCACACTTCATTTAGTACAAGTCTTAGAAAAAGAAAAAGCTGTCGCAATGTTTGTTTCATTGATCAAAAAGGGGCTTTTCTCCCTAAATGTTTATTTCATTCTGTAAGCCAGATTTATCCCCATAAAGGTGATTAAATCTAATGTACATGAATTTATTTACCTGTTGGTTTTGTTCCAGCTTCAGCAGCGACTGTGTGGCAGTAGCTACAGACTCAGTACAAAAGTTTACAAATCATTTTGTTTCACATATTGTAATCCTGTAGGTCGAACCAATGACAAGATGTGCTGAGAGTAATGGTGGTGGTCCAAGGTTCCTGATGCTGGTAGTTCAATACAAAGACAGACCATTAAATATCCTTAAACCAATTTATAAACTGCAACAGTCACAACAACATTTATAAATACAAAGTGGTAGAGATGCACATACAGTCATTTAAATCATTTCTATGTTAATATTTAACTATTTATTACCTTCAGCACTTAAAAGTCCTCTGTCATTAGTTTGTTGTTGGTAGAAGCACTTACTGCGGATAAAAGTTGAGAGTTGTTGTGGACGCTTCACTGTCTAGCTGCACATTAAGGTGTGTGGACAACTTCCAGCCACACATTAAGGTGTGTCGATGACGTCCAGCTGGACATGAAGGCTTGTGGACATCTCGATGAACATAAAGGCATGTGGACAATGTCCAGCCTTGCATTATGGAGTGTAGATGACATCCAGCAGGACATTGGGGCATGTACATTGTCCAGTGTGTCAGTGCTGTAACTCTGGTTGGCATCGTTGGCTCTGGATGTGGGAGACCTGCAGGACTGGCAGCAGCAGCTGAAATGCATTATGGATGTAGTCGGTGCTGTTGGTGCCCTGCAGACAGAAGACTCATCATCATCATCATCATCATCATCATCATCATCATCATCATCATCATCATCGACTACCTACAGCTTAATGTATAAGAAGAGGCAGTGCAGACAGGACTTCCACCCTTTTAACAAGCTGCAAAGAGACATACATCTTCTTGTTTGGCTCTTCAACTAAACCTGCATTTAATGGCATATTGCTTAAATATAAAAAAAAATTGAATTTATTGTGAGGTAATAAGGTGTCAGTATCTCATTTTAGGCAACGTATGATTTAAAAAAAGAATTTCAATAGCAAAAAATGCAGATAAAAAAACTGGAGTTTAAACATACATAAAAATTGTCACAATTTAAACTTTAAATTTGGAATAAAATACAATTAACGTTTGGATTTATTTTGCTTTGAGATGTAGAAGGAATATGATATTCCCCTGTATGATATCTAGTTTTCTAAATAAGACACACACAAAAAATAAAGACAAAAGTTGCCCTGGATACCTTCATATGAAGACTCAAGCAGAAAAAATGAACATATTTAAAATACATTATATATAATTTAATTTTGGTTCTAGTCCCTGCACAAGATTGAACAAGTTATTCCTCATATCAGTGGTCATCCCCGGTGAGGCTGCTCCATCACTTGTTTTATGTCCCAGTTTCAATGCAGTTCTTTGTTGTTACCTCTTCCTGCACGCCGTCCACGAATGGATTCAACTCCTCTGCTTTCTTCTGGGCCTGAAAGAGAAACAGCAGCACAGATAAGATTACACCAGATCAATCCGCCAGTCTCCTCTCTGCCTCTGCTGCGTTTAGGCAGAATTAACTGCATGGGCGGAAAACACGAGTATAAAAACATGAAAGAAGAATTTACATACCACCAACAAATCCCAAGCTAACCAACTCACTGTGCAGGGGATGTGCGCTGACGTGCATCTTTTATTGTCTGTGATTATTTCTGTTGTAAAGCCCAACGCAAATCTTCAGAATAACTCTGGACTCATATTCCCTTGGACTTAACCATCTGTACGGTTTTAAGTTCTCACCAGAGCCACCGATACATGCAGAACATTTTAAATTCAAGTTTTTGTAAAAACCTGTCATAGGTGGATTTTGTGAGTATATTTTTTGAAGGAATGCATATCACCCACCGCCTCTCAACTAGAGTTTTAACCTGAGATCTTTTTTTTTAAGAAATGAAATTATAACTATTTGGGTCAAATCTTGGAAGCAACATAATGCACAATCGTGTGCAACACTGAAAGATGTTGGGAGACAACCAAGTCCCTGCCAACCAAATGATGCATTCACATTTAACAGCATAATGTTATCATACAGGATGGGTCTGTAATCCTGAGGCTGCAGGTTCGAGCCCAGGTTGTGTCAGGAAGGGCATCTGGTGTAAAACAATTGCCAAATCTTTCATGAGCGTTCCTTCGCTGTGTTGCGCCCTTAAGAAAGGAGCAGCCAAACGATGACAGCAACAACAACACTGGATGATTCTTAGTACGGTAATCACTTTATTTACATTAAAGCCGTGGGCCTCAGTCCTCGTTCTCGAGGGCCACTTCTGCAAGTTTGAGTTGTTTCCCTGTTCATCAGCAGGTCTTCAAGTTCTGCAGAAGCTTGTTTATCACTTATTCATCCACATCAAGTGTGTTGAAGCAGATCAACATCTATTACCACAAAACTGCCTGTATTTTAACGACCCGCGGCCATCAGGTCGTGGTGGTGGTTGATTATTAACAATATTCAAATCAACTTTTGACTGTAAACAACTGCCCATCCGGTTTCCTGCTCCAGCTTTGAGCTGACTGTCTTTGAACTCGGCCATTCACCTGCGACTTTATGCGCAGTCATCTACCGCCCAACTCGGTCTAAGGATTTCATCAATTAATTTTCTGATTTCTTGGCTGAAACCACACCAAAATATGATCGTGTGGTCATTATTGGGGATTTTAATTTGCATGTGTGCTGTCATGAGAATCCCTTCGTTAAGGAATTTTTTGATTTATTGGACTCATTTAATCTAAATCAGCATGTAAACGGCCCCACCCAAGAGCGCGGACATACACCGGACCTTGTTTTAACTCGTGATGTGATTGTTACTAATCTTGAAATCTGTGACAATGTGTTTTCAGACCATGTGCCAGTCTTGTGTGGGTTCACCCTCCCCCATCTAACTCCTAAGCCGTGCATTCCTGCACATCACAGCCGGGCCATTAACCATTTCACTGTTGCATGTTTCACAGATGTTTTTAACTCTGAAATGATAATTCAGACCTTGGTGTTTCTCTCCACCACTGAAGAGCTGACATCACAGTTCAACTCTGCTTAAAGGCTCTGGATCATGTTGCTCCTGTTAAAACTAAAAAACCTAAACTCAGAGCAGAACCTTGGCTGAATGACGTCACCAAGGCTGTTAGGCACAGTGCAGGAGGGCGGAGCGCAAATGGAGAAAAGACAAGTTGCAGGTCTCTTTTCAAATACTAAAAGAGAGTTGGCGCCTTATCGGACGCATGCCGGCGACACCGTTTGCGGTGGTTCGGCCATGTTAAACGAAGTGAAAACAGTGCTATGCTTGCTATTGCAAACCTTGAAGTACTGGCACCCGTCCCAAAGACCGTCCAAAAAAGACCTGGGCGCAAACGATTCAACAAGAACTGAAAGCGTTGAACCTCATTGAACTGGACACAACTGACCGCCTAATCTGGTGTCAAAAACTTGGTGACAAAGAAGTAACGTCCCACCCCGGAATCTGGAAAACGGACATTAAACGAAGATAGATAGAAAGCAGTAAAAACTGCTAAATCTCAATACTTTTCAGATATCATTGCCTCAAACTCTTACAATCCACGAGTTCTGTTCTCCACCCTAAATGCTGTTCTCCACCTCACTGAACTCAAGCCTTGACTGAGCTGTGCAAGAACTTTCTACATTTCTTTTTAGAAAAAATTGCAACCACCCGAGCTCATTTCCCCTCCAACTCATGATCCATCCACCCCACCTCAATCTGTTTCTGTATTTGACCATTTTGAACCAATCTTTCGGTCTTCTCTAGAGCAGGTCATGTGCAGCTTCACACCATCTGGTTCCCCCTTTGATGTGGTCCCCCCTTGGCTACTAAAGGAGGTTTTTCCTACTCTAGGTCCTTCCAGTCTTGCTATTATGAATAGCAGTTTATCCACTGGCATGGTACCAAAAACCTTTAAACATGCTGCTGTTCAACCTCTCCTGAAAATAACCAAACCTTGACCCCTCAGTAGTATCCAACTTCCGGCCTGTCTCCAGACTCCCATTTGTTTCTAAACTTCTGGAAAAATAGTTGAGTCCCAGTTAAGTGCTTCCTGGAGGATCACGCTGTCCTTGAGTTATTCCAATCTGGCTTTAAACCTCTCCAAAGCACTGAAAATGCCCTACTGAAGGGTTTTAATGACATCTTTAATGACATCATCTAGCAGGTCGCTTTCGTAAATGAGCCCACGAGGCTCAATAAGATTCACCTGACTAAATAAAGGTTGAATGAATCTTCTTATCCACAGACACTGGTGATTCTGTGTTGCTTGTCCTATTGGACCTTACATCTGCTTTTGACACCATCGACAATGAGATCCTCATTGCTAGGTTGGAGCAGTGGGTGGGCATCACAGGGTCTGCTCTCAATTGGTTCAGATCCTACCTCACTGACAGATCCTTTTGTGTTTCCATCAAAGATTCGTTCTGCAGAGGCAGCACTAAAATGGGGGGTTCCGCAGGGGTCAGTTCTGGGTCCTCTCCTATTCTCTTAATACATTCTGCCACTTGGTGCTATTTTCTGGAAATACAACATACCTTTCCACTTCTACACCGATGACTGTCAAATTTACTTCCCCCAAGACAGATGCTCTATTCAACTTCTGCCGACTGCCTGGCTGACATCAAGGACTGGATGGCTTTAAATTTCTTAAGTTTCAATGAAAAGAAGTCTGAAGCCATGTTGTTCCCTCCCAACGACACAATCACGAATCACTGCATCAACCTTTCTGCTCTAGTACTGTCTGAAAAACAGTCACAACTCTGGGAGTGATAATGGATCCTTCCATGAAACTCAACAGTCATGTAAATATGATCGTTAAATCCTGTTCTTTCCAGCTGAGGAGACTGTCTAAGCTGAAGCCCATATTATCCAAAAATAACCTGGAGACAGTAATACACACATTTATTACATCTAGGCTTGATTACTGCAATTCACCCCTGTTTGGTATCAGTCAGACCACCATTGCACAATTACAACTGGTCCAGAACGCAGCAGCCTGATTTTTAACCAGTACAGGCAAAAGAGAGCACATTACACCAGTCTTGGCCTCCCTGCACTGGCTACCGGTTCATCTTTCAATCCAGTTCAAAATTCTCCTATAGGTCTTCAAATTGCTGAACAGTCTCGCCCCCGCCTATCTCTCTGACTTGCTACAGCTGTATGTCCCACCACGTTCTCTGAGGTCACCAGTTAATTCTAACAGTTCCAGGAACTCGTCTTAAACGCAGAGGTGACAGGGCCTTCTCTGTAGCAGGCCCAAGACTCTGGAACAAGTTACCTCTGCTTGTCAGACAGGCCCCCTCCCTCTCAGTTTTCAAATCCCGTTTAAAGACCCACTACTATTCCGTTGCTTTCAACACCAGATGATCCGTGTTTGGTCATTATATTTATCATCTGCAACGATTTTATGTCTATATTCTGTTTGTTTTTTTAACTTCATTTTGTATGTTGCCTATGTGTTGCCTGTTTTGTTTGTTTTAACAACACTTTGGTTGGCCTTGTTGTTGTTTTAAGTGCTCTATGAATAAAATGGTATGGTATGGTAAAGCATGCAGGATAGTGGCCCTTGGGGACCAGGATTGAGGACCATTGGATAAGGATTAGGCGTTAGGGCAGAGGTTTGCAAACTTTTTGATCGAGAGAACCACTTCTGCCCTTTTGCTTTCCAAACAAAATGTATTTGTAACTTGCTACAACTGCAATTATCAACTGGTGGCTCATGGGCCACTTCAGGTTTGTTGGGGTGTGTGTGTGTCTGTGTGTGTGTCTGTGTGTGTGTATGTGTGTGGTGGGGGGGATAATCCAGCCAGTGGGCGACATAATAAACTAAATGTATATAACAAGTTTTAACATTTATTGATATTTTTTTATATTTTAGGACAAAATAAAATACTATGTTTACACAAAGAAAAACGTTTGTACCAATTTTGATAAAATTTTAAACCATTGAACTCTGCAGGCTCATGTTAGACCTCCTTTTACTTGTGGAAAAATAATTACAGGTAGGTATCCAACTTTGAAGCAATAAAGCATAAGGCAGGGCTGTTCAACTAAACTGCTCAGGGGGCCACAGTTACTATCGTACTTTCCACCATATAAGTCGCGTCAGTAAAATTATAATATTAATAATAATAATAATGTCCTTTTTTGTCATCTGTGTATGTTTCCCATACACAGACGAAATTCGTCTCTGCATTTAACCCAACCACCACCAGGTGGTGCAGTGAGCAGCCATAGAAAGCGCCCGGGGAGCTGGAGAAATAGGTGTGCACTCATATGTCTAATAAAGTGAAAAAAACATAAATACGACTGGAGCAGTAGGTGCCATATTAGTCTAATAAAGTGAAAAAAACATAAATACGTCACTTTATCATATAAGTAGCATCTATTATGTGTCACAGCTGACAACACAGAAACGTGGGCTGGTGTTGTGCCAAAAATCGATTGGCTGCCAAATGGCAGGAGCATGCACGGGAGGACTTTAACAAGAATTTAACAAGATTAACACTTAAAAACATTTATATGTTTGCTCTACATTATATCAAATATGTGTCTCAGTCTAACTTTTCCTTAATAGTGGGTTTTCTCTGGGTACTCCGGTTTTCTCCCACAGACCAAAAAGATGCGTTAGGCTGCCTTCAGGCCCAGGCCTCCCTTGCAAAAGAGATCTGTGATCTCGGTTGGATTTGCCTGGTTATGTAAAGGTTAATAAATAAATAATGAATAAATACATGCACTTTAATGGTTACAAAAGCTTTATTTCAAAAATCGATTTGCGGCTGCTGGAGAGCGCAGAGGAAGGACTCGCTGTGCATTTCTTCAAAATTTAACAAGATAACCACCTAAAAACAATTATTTGTTTGCTCGACATTATAGTAAAAGTCGGTCTCAGTTGAACTTTTGCTTAATAAATGCACTTTAATGGTCAAATAAGCTGCATTTAGCCTGGGTGGCGTGGAAAAATGAAGCTCCAGGAGTTCCGGAGCGAGACGTAAGTGGCCTGTACGGCAAGCCAAGTGTCTCATTAATAGCCACTTTTACCTATTCATTCATTCAGCCTATTAATAAGACACTTGGCTTGCCATATTAGTCAAGGGCCCTCTAGCGGCTGAAAATGGTATTGTTCAATATTTTCCATGTCAGCATGAATGAAATCGTCAGATCTCAGCCAAAAATTGGGTTATAAATATGGGGAAAAAATATGTTAGTCAATTTGGTGTATAAATCGCAGGACTTGTGAATATATGCAAAAATGTGCTACTTATAGTCTGAAAATTACTGTAAAAGCCAGCAGCTCATGGGCCGGACATCCAGCAATGAAAGTAATTATGTAAATAAACCAAGTATTACAATGATCGGGTATGTTTAAATTTGTTAATTTTGCGAAAGCTGTAGATCACGATCTGATGAAGCCAATAGGACCACATCATCTGCAAAAAACAGAGAAGCGATTCTAAGGCCACCAAAACGGATCCTCTCAACACCTTGGCTGCGTCTAGAAATTCTGTCCATAAAAGTTATGAACAGAATCGGTGACAAAGGGCAACCTTGGCGGAGTCCAACTCTCACTGGAAACGAGCCTGACTTACTGCCGGCAATGCGGACCAAGCTCTGACACCGGTCGTACAGGGACCTAACAGCCCATATCAATGGGCCTGGTACCCCATACTCCCGGAGTACCCCCCACAGAACCCCCCGAGGGACGCGGTCGAATGCCTTTTCCAAGTCCACAAAGCACATGTAAACTGGTTGGGCAAACTCCCACGCACCCTCCAGGACCCTGCTGAGGGTGTAGAGCTGGTCCAGTGTTCCACGACCAGCACGAAAACCACACTGCTCCTCCTGAATCCGAGGTTCGACTATCCGACGGACCCTCCTCTCCAGAACCCCTGAATAGACCTTACCAGGGAGGCTTAAGAGTGTGATCCCCCTATAGTTGGAACACACTCTACGGTCCCCCTTTTTGAATAGGGGAACCACCACCCCAGTCTGCCAATCCAAGGGAACTGCCCCCGATGTCCACGCGATATTGCAGAGTCGCGTAAGCCAACACAACCCCACAACATCCAGAGCCCTAAGGAACTCAGGGCGAATCTCATCCACCCCTGGAGCCCTGCCACCGCGGAGCTTTTTAACCACCTCGGTGACCTCAGCTCCAGAGATTGGAGAGCCCGACCCAAAGTCCCCAGGCTCCGCTTCCTCAGTGGAAGACGTGCCAGTAGGATTGAGGAGGTCTTCGAAGTATTCCGCCCACCGACTCACAACATCCCGAGTTGAGGTCAACAGCACGCCATCCCCACCATAAATGGTGTTGG